>JABFYK010058333.1:0-27037 GCA_018849495.1 Termitomyces sp. T123_Mx157 | reverse complement strand
CCCGGACTTACTCGGACCACTCTCCAGTATCCATCCTCGATAGTCCCCTGTGTTTTGACCCCTTTCGAGTGTCCCGTCGCCTGTGTATGGGATCACGTCCGCCTAGTAAGGATTCACCCAGTGCAGCTGAGCCCCCGTGGTCAGCGGAACCTGACAGTGATGATGCCAAGATGGAAAGGAAGTAGGAAAGGGCTAGACAGCCCAGGAACAGCTAGATAGAGTGCTGAGCCCCAAAAGCTAGGCCTGGCTAGGGTGGAACCAGTACAGAGAGACCAGTCCCCTTACAGATACAGATCAGTAGATGAAGCAAGAAACTGATTACCATTTGACCAAGAGCATTCTGCATCAGTCTTTGTGAGTAGTAGATGGATCTCCTGATAAATCTCAAGAACCTTCAAAAGGTTTGCATGGCTTGTTTTACTATGAGGAAAAAGCCAACCAAGGATATGAGCATTCTGAACTAAAGCATCAGCAGCAGTAGAAGTAGTAAGCAAGGATTGAGTCATACCTCAATTGCTTGTCTACCTCCAACTCTCTGGTGGGAAGCTATAGCTTGAGCCTACAAATGGAGTGTTTGTTTGTTGGATACTGCAGATTGCAAGCCAAATTCTAACCAACTGCATCTCCAAGCAAGCCAACATAACCTGGAATGTGTAAGGGAATGGTCTCCCTAGGACTGTTCAACTCTATTCCAGGCTTAGTTCAAGGATGATCCACCATTCTAGCTCATCTGACATATTGCCTGTCATGCCCTACACCCTTCTGTCCCCATTAGTTACCTTCCATGAATCACATGCTTGGATCTTACTCAGTATAGATGAATTGTTAGCCCAGCTTCTATACATACCACCAACAGATGAAGTAGTTATGTTAGTCATCATTTCTAGCAATGTAGTATATAGGACAGTCTGCAGAGTAGAATATTCTCAGACCAAACAATAGCAGTGTTTCCCAGGTCTATCCACCAAACCAACTGTAAGCTCCCTTAGTGACGTCTGCCTTGACCCTCACTCAACTCTAACCTGTGTTAGTGCCCATTAGACTCTCACTTGTCTCTCTGCACTTGACTTTGTGGGATAGGATTATCCCACATTGTTGAGTGTTCCCTTACAAAATGGAAACCAGTAAGAGTTTTGTAGTAACAGCATGATTGTTGTGATATTATCACACAAGAGTCTTGTTCCAATGGATAGACTTATTGTAAGTCCTGTTATTGGAGAGAACTACTCTAGTATAGCATGGACAGCTCTTTATATATATCTCTAGCTATGAAGATGTCAACTAGTGGTAAATGAGTGAGAGATATCATATAGTAAGGAAAGTCAGTGATAATAAGAGAAACCAGTCACTGTCATTACATACACCCTCCAGGTATTGAGAACAAAGTGAAGGATACCTATTGTTAATGGAAATGAATGGAGGAGTAAGCTGGGATAGCAATGAGTAAATATACATCAGATTGTTGAACTTCTAATGAATTTGTTAAGAAATGCAGAAATAGTGAATGCATGAGTCAAAGCACAATGAAAGAACATGAGATGAAGATAATAGATTGTCAATTTGGGTAAAAAAATGATGTATTACTTGGCAAGAGTAGTCTTTGCAATGAATTGATTGATGAGCATCTTGCCATTGTTTTTTCTGGCCTCAGACACAGCCTTGCACTTGTGGGAGCACTTTTTTTTTGTTAAAGTTTGACTGGGAAGAGGATGGGAGAGTAAAACTATTGAGATGGGCATCTTGAATGTGGCATTTCTCAAGCTCTTTCTCCTCAAAACAGGAGTCAGAGTGAGCCTGGTTATAGATGGCTTTGCAATGAGGGCATAAGAGGGCATTCTTCATGCTAGCCCTAGCTTCCTGATTGACTTTGCTGTCCAATTTGATGATACTGAAGGCTCAGAACTCAGAGTAGCAATTGTCAATAATAGGAAAGGTAAGGACAGATTGGAAAATTGTAAAAGTGTCATAGTTATTAAGGCTGGTTTTGAGATTGCACAGAATGAATTCACAAGGGCTGTCACCCTTGGCACAATTGTAAACAATGGCAAATCCCTCATATCTTTTAGGTTCAACTATATTCACAGTAATGCTATGGTGGTGGATGTTTGCATCATAGTCAACATACCCAAGCAGCTGAGTGGGGTAAATAGTAAGGTTGGGTTAGACAGAGGTGAAAACAACTAAACTGTCAAGACAAGTAGTGAGACCTGGGTGAGGTTTGTAATAGTCTTTAGAACAGAATGGCATAGCACTAGAATTTGAGATAGCAGTAAAAGATAGAGTTGAGAAGATGGGAAGTAAATGAGATTTTGAGTTGGCAAGTCCACAAGACAGTAGATAGTGAGCTGGGAGTTGGAAGAGTGTGGGTATATATAGATTTTTGAAAGATATGGACCCCAAGAATATCTGGGGGTTGCCAATTGGAGGAGTGCCAGTGCCTTTGGCTAATTCAAATATGATTTCTACACCCTGAGTATCTAGATAGGGTGAAATCAAATCCAATTCCCTAACCTGATCATAAGGGAACCAGGTCTTGTCACCAGCTTGCCATAGTACTTCAGATATTGTGTTGGCTTTTGCCTCTGAATGGCTCACTATTTTATTTGCAGCTCATTTGACCTCATGTTCTGGCTCAGTTTCTGACATGATTTAAGAGTAAAGTCAACCAGGGAATTGTCTGTCATCATTTGGGTGGTAGATTCTCAATAGTGAGGAATGGAACACATTGTGTATACCACATTGGTACATGTATGTGAAGAGCTCAATCTGAAACAAATGATTACTAAAGTCCTTAATCCTTTAAAAGTAAATGAAGACCCACAAATCTAGGTATAAGCTTACATGTTAGATCTTTAGGAAAAGTCATATTCTTCATCAATACATCTCTCTCTTTCAACAGTGCATTTGTTCTTTTGTGATTTGCATTTTTGGTTTGTTTGGTGCATGCAATCATGGGCTGCAATAATTGTGGTCTTCAAGCATTGGGCAAATACTTGTACACCTGGATGCTCAGTCTTGCTGGCAGGATTCCAGACCATAGTGCAAGGTAATTTCCTGTAGTTCAGAAAGAATGTCGAGTATCCCATACTCTCTGATCTAGCTATATTTATTGCAAACTCAATTGCAGGTAATTTTGAGACCCAGTCCTTCTGAGTAGGGCTTACACATTGGCAAATCATTTGCATGACAGTTCTATTTGCATGCTTAGTGGTGCCATCTATTTCTAGTTGGTATAAACTTGACATTTTAAGTTGCATGCCAATTAATTCATGTAGGTGAGACCAGAAAATGCTAGTGAAGTATGAATCATGATTGCTAACTGCCCTAGGTAGTCTGTGTAGTTTGTATATTTCAGCAAACACTAGTTCAGCCATGTTCCTTTCCATGTATTTAGTTCAACAAGGAATTAGTTGGACCATTCTTGTTAAATGATTGATAATTACCACTAATGAATTATAGGTAGCATTACAATCTTTTGATTCTAGTAATGGCCCTACAAAATCCATCCTTATGACTTCCCAAGGCTGAGTTGGGGCTGGCAGAGGGTTTAATGTGCCATATGGCTTGTGGTTTGAAAGTTTGCTTCTGGCACATATCAGACATGATTTACAGAATGAGTGTACATCACTGCTCATTTGCTTCCACCATACCTGGTCCCAGTGTCTTCCTAGCACTGAGATGTGCTAACATGGAGTGTGCCTCAGATATGATGATCTTGCCACACTTCTTCCACCTACTGTAATTGCTAGTATACACAATACCTTTCTTCCTTCAGTATATAGGTATAATAGCTTATCTTCAGAGTATTCAAAGTTTTATACTCACAGGGGTTTTCTACTGCAAATGCTAATGTGTCATCTATATATTTCCCATGCATGTTTCTTAGCAAATCAATTGGTTCATGTCCTCTAGCCATCAGTCCAGCTAACAAGACTGATTTTAGAGAATCAATGAACTGTTGTAACTCTGTGAAAAATTCTGATATGTTTTTTCACATTCCTGTTCTACATTGTTATTTTGCTTACATTCTAGAATCTGAATGCTAAGTTTTTATGTATTATCCTTGCACTTCTTTTATTGCTGAGGGTCTCTCAGCACAAAATATTGAGTCATTCATGAAGCAAACTCCTTAGCAGTTTTTGGATGTCCTGTTTCTGCTGAAGGTACAATTTTTTGCCTGTAAACTCTTTTGATCTTCACATCACTTCCAGGGGCAGGTGGCATACTTTGTGCCTGATCCATTTGGTGATTGATCTTGCTTAAATCTAAGCAATCTCCATTAGCACCAATTAAGTTACTTGCACCTTCCAATGCCATATCAGCCTGTTCTGTTTCAGCCAAAAGACTTCCACTCTTGCCTTCCACTCCAACCAATACAGGCATGGATATGAAGTGGGTATCCAAATGAATCATTATTTATGACATCATGATATGTGTATTTACTTCAAGCATGAACTGTTCCAGGTTTGACATTGGAGTATAGACATGATAATGCATCTGATCAAATGTTTTCAGCACCAGGTACATATACAACTTCAAAATCAAATTCCAAAATTTGCTCAAGCCAGCATGCTTGCCATCCTGATGGATTTTTCTGATTTAATAAGTGTACTAAACCCTTAGGATCAGTATACCAGGTGTATTCAACTCCTTGCAGAATGTCTCAATGTCTCAACATAGTTTCTACCCCAGCTAGCATTTTGATTTTGTGCACTGAGTAATTTTGCTGAGCTGAATTTAGTTGAGCTGAGTAAAAAGCAGCAGCTTTGGCTGTTTGCCAGTCACTCTCCTCACTAACTACTCCAGCAATTCCAGTTATACAGCCATCAGTAACAACATGGATTGGCCACTGATTTTCTCTGTATTCAAGTGGTCTTCAATGATAATTGCAACACTTGACTACTGATTGTCTGATATTCTCAAATGCTCATTGGTGGGTATAATCCCATGAAAATAATACTGTATTTCCAGTTAGTTCATGCAACATTCCTATTGTGATCCTGACACAGTCACTATTATCAGCAAGGTACCCTGCAGCCCCAAGGAACCCTCTCAATAAGTCATGGTTTGTAAGGGCCTTCCATTTGGCCAGCACATCTACCTTATCAGGGTCCATGCATATGCCATCATCATCTACTATGCAGCCAAGAACTTTTATTATAATGCATAGGAACTGAAGTTTGTCTTTCCCAAGGTAAAGTTTCTCACTTTTAAATATGTCAATTACAATCTTCACATGTTTTATATAGTCCTCAAATGAGTCAACTGAATATATTATAATATTATTGAGATATACATCCATAAACCAACCAATTTCAGCTGAGAATATAAGATTATCAGGGCCTGAGTGGTCAGTGCATTGCAATCTCCTTGTTAAACCATGTTACTGATCATATTTCCATTAGGTGTGATTACTGCAGTCTGCTCAATGTGTACAGGAATTATTTGGATTTGTTTGTAAGTATCCTTCCCATCTAAAATGGATCATGTAAGGGGATGCTCAACACTGTGGAATAATCTTATCTTACAACATCAAGTGCTAAGAGACAAGCAGGAGTCTAGCAAGCAATACCATGGGCTAGGGTTGGGCAAGGTCAAAGCAAGAGGCAGGGGAGAGGGAGGTGACACTAGGGAGCTTACAATGAGTTTAGTGGATAGACCTGGTAAACACTGCTATTGTTTGACCTGAGGATATTCTATCCTGCAGACCATCCTATAAACTACATCGCTAGAAATAATGACTAACATAACTACATCATCTGTCAGTGGTATGTATGGAAGCTGGGCTAACAATTTCAGATACTGCAAAGGTTGCCAGGAGTAAATTCTATTGGTATCAATCAAGTTGATTGTAGTTTGTAAAGGAGGTAGAGGTGTATTACTTGCTGGTTTGCATATTGGAGTTGTATACTCATGGAGATCCTCCCTTATAGCTTCTAAGTTTTCTTCATACAATTGCATAGATTGCAATGCCAGTTGGATTACACCAGATCCTTTGAGTAGCATTGAATCAGCTGTCCCTATTATAACACAAGAGGGATTAATACTGAATGTTACATGATGTTGGAATAGGAAGGGTGTTCCAAGTATAAGGATGTATCCCAAGAGGTTTATGACATCAAAGTGGTGGTCTTTCAAGATGGGCAAACAGATAATTGAGGGTGTTCATAAGCAGTTCACAACACTAATCGGATGACAGTCCATGATCAGAGTTTGGAATTACCATCCCTGCCATTTTTATTGATTAGATTGTGATGACAGCTATTTTAAATGACTGACAACCCATGCACATAGTGATACAAAATGTAAGTTTGGCTGTATTGAAAGATGTCTTGAGATCTGGGTAGGACGTTTTGATCGTCATCATTTCGATTCCGATTCCCGAACTTTAGATTTCTGCTTGAGCAGACTTTCCTGCGTCCTCTCACTGTCTACGGTCATCGACCACGAAAGAGCTTTTTCGATTAGGAAACTTGTTGCTCACAGAGATTTGAAAATGGTCCAGAGGACCAACGTCGATGGTATGTCTCGGAAATCCCATCCAGGGAAATTATCATTAAAAGGCGTCATTTATGCATTTGAAGGTCCATCTCAAGCAGAACAACTGCTGCGTGTAACCTCAGGAATAGCCGCAGAATTGATTAAGGCACACGACGAGAACAAAACGGTATCCCTGAATGAAATCCGTGCTCGTATCAGTAAAAAGTTCGGATTTGGCGGTCAACCGAGGCTCGTCGATATTATCAGCGCCATTCCCGATGACTACAAAAAGGCACTATTGCCGAATCTCAAGGCGCGTCCCATACGGACAGCTAGTGGGGTGAATCATTCGTCAGTCTTCAAGGTCATTAGTTACTCATCCGATATAGATCGCTGTTGTAGCAGTAATGTGCAAGCCACATCGATGTCCTCACATCGCGATGACTGGGAATATCTGTGTGTACGTTATCATTAATGGCTTCCTACGATTGAGTCTCAATCACCAAACCGACCTAGTTATTGTCCTGGCGGGCCTGATTCAGACTTCGATTACAGCACGCAAAGTTACACTGGCTATGAACCGACAAGCATGCGTGCAATCCGCGCTAGGTACGATCCTTATGAACAGACAAGGGCACGTGTGGAGCAGCTGAAGAGTCTCGGTCATAATGTCGACAAGGTTTGTCGCTCACCTTCCGTATTTTTCACTTGGCCTCAAAAACATAATCTTGCTATTAGGTCGAGTTCATCGTCATGGGAGGAACATTTATGAGCATGCCAGAAGATTATAGAAGCAAATTTATTGCACAACTACACAATGCCCTTTCTGGATTCACAGGGACTGATGTCGATGAAGCCGTACGGTAGGCCTGGCTGCTGACGACATTTCAATGAAATCTCATCGATCAACAGGTACTCTGAGCGAAGCAAGTCGAAGGCGATCGGAATCACAATCGAGACACGGCCAGACTACTGCCTTCGCCCTCATCTAAGGCAAGTCAACGTATTCAACTTCTAAGTGCATATAACAATGATCATCAACTCTAGTCAAATGCTTCGTTATGGATGCACCCGCCTAGAAATTGGTGTCCAATCCGTGTACGAAGACGTGGCACGCGATACAAATCGTGGGCACACTGTCCGCGCTGTCTCTGAGTCTTTCCACCTGGCCAAGGATGCTGGCTTCAAGGTTGTCGCCCACATGATGCCTGATCTTCCTAACGTTGGCGTAGAGCGTGATCTTGAACAATTCAAGGAATACTTCGAAAATCCTGCGTTCAGGAGTGATGGGCTGAAAATTTACCCAACCTTGGTCATCCGCGGGACTGGGTTGTACGAACTATGGCGGACGGGAAGATACAAAAATTACACACCCAATGTCCTTGTTGATGTTGTTGCGCGGATACTGGCCCTAGTGCCGCCCTGGACGCGTGTATATCGTGTGCAGAGGTATTTTTATCTCAAAGAATATTCTACTTGAAAAATGACATATTGGTTATCCAGGGACATTCCGTTACCACTCGTTTCCAGCGGATGCGAAAATTCAGGGAATTTACGTGAACTGGCTCTTAATCGTATGAAAGATTTTGGAGCAGAATGTCGAGATGTTCGGTTCCGGGAAGTTGGTGTACGTCTCGAATCATTGGCTCCAGCTACATTTATCAATGCTTCAATTCTCACAGATACATGAGATCCACCACAAAGTTAGACCAGAATCTGTGGAGCTTCTTAGACGCGACTACACCGCGAACGGAGGTTGGGAGACGTTCCTATCCTATGAGGACCCCGAACGTGATATCCTGGTTGGGCTGCTTCGCCTGAGAAAATGCTCTGAGGAAGGGACATTCCGGCCGGAGCTTATGAGGAAGGAAGGTGATGAGGGTGGGTGCAGTATTGTGCGGGAGCTGCATGTGTATGGTACTGCTGTCCCTGTGCATGCGAGGGATCCAACCAAATTCCAGCACCAGGTGCGACTTTCACTTGGTCGTGGTGATAGAATGGTCAAGAGCTAATATTATTGGGGTTCTCCAGGGATTCGGCACGCTGCTTATGGAGGAAGCGGAACGAATAGCGAGAGAAGAGCATGGCAGTATCAAACTTGCGGTTATTTCCGGTGAGAGATAGCTCCCACTCTCAGGAAGCCAGTCACTGACAAGCTTGCATTTTGCACTATCTCCGATGTTTTCAGGTGTTGGTACACGCGATTATTACAGGAAGCTAGGATATGAGTTGGATGGCCCCTATATGAGTAAATCTTTGTTGTAGATACTAGATTCATCGAACCCTAAATTATTGGTTGTACTTGTTATGTATGAGTTAGTCAACGATAATCGCCGAAATAATATACTCTATGCAGAATCGTTGGAAGACGAGGTGGCAAGCCGTTATGCTAGGAAGAAATTGAGCTGATTCTCCTACCGACATGTGGGACCCACTGACTCAACGGTGGCCACGGCCGATGTAGAGAGGCGAGGCGAACCGAAGGCCCTTGTCATTGGATGGGGAGGGCATCGTCTCTTCCCCCATCCACGCCTTCCGATGCTTGCTTCTCCTTTATGCCGGAGGCTTCAATGGAAAGTGCGTGACAGTGCAGCTGTATGGGAAGTTCGCGGAACCGCCGGCCTATAGAGAGGAATTAAGCTCGGCTCAGGATCCACATCGTGCGAGTCAAGATAGAGACACGATATTGAAAAAGTTTGTCACGCATTCTGACCACCCATGACAAGAGTGTGAAAATTTGGGAAAACGAGCTCTTCCTCTACAGTTTTGCGAATGACATCCTGAATAAAGCGCTCCACGCGCGTTACATTTTTGAGCACATGTTTGTCTGCCTGACCGATCTCGCTCTCGATGTAGATAGAGGGTAGGAGCCTCTGCCCAACGGGTAGCGGCTTGGATGGGTGGATGGACGCGGCGGGAGAGTCATCGTCAAGATCAGGTGGGGTGCTGCTGACGGAGCCACGTTTCGGACGCGCGCCTGCTGGACCGTAAGGATCAAGTTCATCGAGGATACAAATATGCACACGGCGCCGTTCGCCTTCGTATGCTACAGCAAGTTCGCCATTGAAGATAAGACCGGTAACGGAAAGCTTGATAGGGAGCGACATGAACATAGGGGATGGGTAATTAATCAATAATGAGGTTGTGAGGGTGATACGAAGGTCCGACTGCCAGTTCACATGAAGGTGTACTTGAAGATTCGGATGCTGAGCTTGTGGCGGCTGTACTTGCTCTGTTGTGGCTCGCACAGGGTCTGAACTAGCACCAAAAGAAGAGTGATGTAGATTTGAGTGTTCTTCGCTCACTGAAGGGGCACGAAAGGGAGTGGCTGGAGATGGGCTACGATGAATGGGCCCATTTGGCCAAGACATTACATGGTCCCTAAGATTCGGTACGCTCAGACTAGTGTTCCAATGGTCTGCAGCAGTTGTGACCGGGGTTGGGAAAGCATACATGCTTGCAGAGCCATACCGCACATGTGGTGGAAGATGTCGATACGCAAGTCCTTCTTCTCGCGTCCCTACTCTTCTGGGTACCCATTCAAAGGCTTCTTCATCCTCTGCACCTTCGGTAACCTTTACAGGACCTCTATCGAAATCGTCGTCATCGTCCTCGAGGAAATCCCGATAGATATCACGTAGATCGACCAGTTCGACATCCGGTGCCGTGGAACCAAATTCTAGAGAGGTGACTTCGACTGGACCAATGAAGGAGGGTCGCTCAGCATTCGTGAGTTGTCGGTTGAGAACGTCGACGAGATACGAAGCGAGTGAAGAGTCCAACTTGCCCCATTCCAGGTCGATGGACATTGCCAACCTTGATTGCACGGAACATGCGAAACTCACATGATCTAGAGTCGGGGCAGGCGTGCCGCCAGTCATCGATTATCGATTATCATCCATGACTAGCATCTGTAATGGAAATCTCTACAGAGATGTTCTATCATACGCATGTGGTGTTAAGAGCTACGCAAAAACTGCCGTCATTTTCCAACCCTCGAGGTCTCTTTCGCATCTCGAACACTCGAGACGCTCTGCTCAAGTAAACATCATAACCAATCAACCACTGACCCTATGAGAGACTGCATCCATGTTAAATGCAGCAGAGCCATTCCTTCGGTAGCTGATGGTAACTAGACCTTGGTTTGGACGGCACCAACTCGACAGCCTGCGAGTCTCTGGTGCATTGGCCGTGTCGTTCTCACAACGACAGCACGTCATACTTCCGGTGTGGGAGCTTATTTGTTGGAGCCAGCCAGATTCATCTGAGAGACGTTCCGTGACCGCGCAAGGGAGGATGGAGCGCCATTGGATAAGGGGCTGCTATTCAAAGAAAATCCACTGTCTTCGAGAAGAGCGGGAGAGGGCGAGGGAGAACGTGAAATTGAATTGCGCGTGGCGTATTGTGTGGAGCTCGCGCTTATTCCGTCGTTGGGCAGGGTCCAGGACCGAGAGGGTGTACGTGAGGGCAGCATGCTCGTGCTGATGTTTCGTAGGCTTGGCTTCTGAGATGCGGTACCGCCCAGTGCAATTTGTGGTTTTGTACCGCTCGGAGAGAAGACGCGGCGGACGGGATACAGCCATTTATGGCCAATGGACATTGGTGCTTCAGGACGGCCGTTTAAAGTCCCTTCTTCCAAGGAGTATCCATCGTCACGCCTTGTCACTTGCCGAATTGAACGAAGGCAGGATCCACGGACCTGACGGCGTAGCGGGTATATGACAATCGCAAAAACGAACATAGATACGACAGCAAGAAAGATGACAGGAGAAAATCCGAGAGAAGACCGCGTAAGCTGTGGAGGAAGGTGAGACGTCAGGCGATCCTCAAGGCCATCAAGACTCCAAAGCGGTCGTATCGGTTTGATATGAAAGTCAGGCGTGTCAGGGATCTCGTCTATGGGATCAACGAGGGGACGCGAATCAGATGACGGGGCTACTTCTTTGCTTGCCTCCAGAACCATCTTGCCAAGTGTCCAGCTAATAGCAATGTCATCGACGGTATCGAGGGACTGAAACGCAGGTCGCCCGAGACCTTTCTTTGCCGCCTCCCTCTCAATGTTTTCGCCCTCTGTTGTTACATTCCCGCCAGGATCAATGAGTCTGGGAATCCCTATACCTTCGTGCAGGACATTGGTGATCCATGCCGCCTTGAAACACTGCATCTCAAGGCGCGAGCGCTCAACCGAAGGATGCCATTGTCCCACTGCCACAACTTTCCCATTCTCCTCAACCTCTCCATCACCTCCGAGTCGATTTCGAGCTTTGGATAGTTCGTGTTGCTTCATGATCGAATCCCAAGGACGCGAGCAGAACTCTGCAGCGGCACGCTCGTATTGAACAAAATCATAGGCACCTCCCAGGCCGAAAATGTGTTCGGTAGAGTACCAATACTCAGAGACACCAATAAAGTGGGAAACCGAGAAGTCGATTGGGGGGACATGAATACCGTTCATTGGACATGGTATATCTGAACAAGGAGCAGTCTTGTTCAAAAGGGGTGCCGTTGCATGTATACACTGCTCAAAAGAGCCAGTTCCTGAGAGCCGGTGTGATGTTGTCGAATGTGAACCGGCTGATTTGTCGTGTACGGATGTTTCTGATAGTTCCAAGCCTTGTGGTAGGCAAGGATCAATCACAATATCTTTTCTATCATCTGTGCGAGAAGCTTCAAAGTCAGCTACAGTTTCCCCAACATATCGTTCCCGAGCCTGGTTGGTCCCGTAGCCCAACCAAGTCGTTACAAAGACTTTGTGCTTGATTTCTTGTCCACCCAGAAGACGCAGTCGGACATCAATGAGGTTCTTCTCATCGTTTTCGCTGATGTTTTTTCCGGGCTCGAAAGCAATTTGTGTCGATGCGCCACCCATGTCTAGGAAACCATAGGTCGTGGGATCCTGTTTGGTGCCAGTGAAGCCATCCATGAGGTAGTTAACTGCGATCCACCCAAAGAGCCCCTCCTCTTCTCCGGTGATTATTCGAATGCTAGAACCGCAAGGACCCACCTCACTCGGGCCGTCAATTTTAAAGGTGGAATGGAGTAAAAGAAACCGACAGGCCTCCTGCAAGACATTGGCCTGGCTCACGGGATCCAATAGACGCATCCCGGCCGTCGCCAATAGAAACAGAGGTGTCTCCCTCTCCAATGATGGGGGTATATGTTCCCGTGCATGACTGAGCAACGGCTGCAAATACTTCCCAACAGCTCCAGGGTCACTCCCGAAAGATGAGATGCCTAATGTGGGTTCTGAGTAGCCGTTGGACGAGGGAGTTGATCACAACGCACCTGGTTCAACCTTAGTTACCCAATCCTCTCCCTCCTCTGTCCCTTTTTCAACTTTGGGCAGAGTATATTCAAGTTCAGTGCCTTTTACAGGTGAAATTGCCTTTGGGTCCTTCCAACTATAAATTTGCAGCCGCGAGCCAGACGAGCCTGCGTCTATCACGACACCGAAGTGTCGCCCAACCATCCACGGGTCAAGCCCAGGATTAGGAGGGGGCATCGTTGTAAGTTTGCTCTAGGTTGCACAAGAGCTGCTAGTACAGTTTACAGAGCAATACGTGCTCAAAAATGAAGCAATTTTGGCCTGAGGTCCGCCGACGTGGTACGCGAGCTAAGCGACAAGATCATTAAAGGGACGCACGTGACGTGGGCCACGATTATGTCGATCAATGACATTGACTTTGATCTATAACAGGTACAAAATGACAATTTTACAAAAGTCTAATCTTCGATTCAGAGCCTTCAAGTCGTGTCCAAGTTGGACTCCACCTTGACGTAGTATATAATTATTGAATATTGAGATACTGAACGAAGCGTTTGGATTGATTGATTTATGTAAAATGCCTATCAATCTGAACATTGGGTTCATAATTCTACTCGCCCGCCAAGTTCAACCTTGCGGGAAGTGGCAGGTGTTCGAAGTAGTGAAGTGAGTGTAGGAAGACTTATCGAATATTACCGATACCACGCACCGGCGCCTCAATTGATTCCAAGTCACCATATAGAATTTTGCTGCACATGAAACAAGTGTCAAACCTGCAAGCCACCTGTCCTTCATGTCAAGGTCAAATGTTCACTCGGGCCTCCGTTGTTCCATGTGATTATGATAGGACCACTGAATAGAACGAATGGACAGAGAAGCATGATATGACATAAGATGGTGTTTGGAGCACAAAACATAGATGATTTGCTTTTAATGAGGCAGATTACCAATGGCAAATCGAGTCCCATCTTGAAGTCAGGAACAATTCCATGGGAGATAACAAGAAAGCCTTTAATACGCCGTGCTTCGCGGGACACCTATGAGGTGTCTCTTTATTACCATAAGGTAACTTGAAAGAGCAGCTAGCTGGACATCTTCTCGTGAGAGACGGTGTTCTTCTCACAGAGCAACTTTTACAACTCAGAATGTGAAACCTGGATGATGTCAAAAGCTAAAAGCTCTGGGAAAGCACGCTGAATGAGCTTAAACCAGATAGACGATCACTGAGGCCAGAGGACACCTTTACGGTGTTGGGAGATATTTTACTAATGTCTCCCAACATACGAGCCGCCTAAGAGGGTATGACAATACTAGTTGCAGATGTGAAACTAGCATCGGACGGCCGGAAGGCAATTCCTTGGGTAGATCAACGAGAATCTTTGCCATCACCAGACTAAGTGCATTTGCCCGATAAGATAGGGTAGGCAAGTATTTGTCCAAGGCAATGCTACAGCCTCCTGAGATTACAAAAACGATCTAGAAGACCTGACAAGAGGAGACAATCTAATGAATGAAAATTGATGATGGAAGAATGCACTGCAAGATCAGTCCCACAATTTCTTTCATTCTGCTCCTATGTCAATTCCAATGTTCTCGCGTTCGACGCGAGGTCAGGCTTTGCCTTTTGGTGTACTCGCACCAGACGTTCGGCCTTGATCGATATATTCGAATTTTCGAGTGTCAAGTGTGAACGTAACAGGACCCTATGTCACCAATACCTTCGAATGACTGATACAGGAACAGGCTCAAAACTTACCTCGTTCGTTAGACTGACATTCATCATGGCACCAAACTTGCCGTCTATACCGCAACCTCATCAGAGCAGGAACATAAAAGTAGAAGGCGAAAGATGAAAATTTGATCGCACCCTTAATCCTCTCGGGCTTGTATGTTTGCCCGAGGTTCTCAAGGAATGTGGCGTACGTTTCTCGCGAGGGTTCCGTGGACTAGGAGGAAGGTCATGTCAAGAAACAACTCGATTGATACTAAGCGAACATGATGAAATACCATAGCCCGATGAAAGTCAGGTCTTCCCCTCTTGATATTCGCCAAGAGCGTAAACTGGGAAACACAAAGAATTTCGCCGTCTATTTCTTTGACACTCGCCTTCCACATTTTGTCCGGATTGTTTGGATCAGCGAAGGCGCGAAGGTTCAATCTAATCGACTATGCTTCTCAATATTCTCAAGACGATATTTTATCCAATTGGGTCAAGAGAACTGACATCTGGGTGACCATATTCTGAACATCCTCTCGTGTATCGTCTGATTGGTATGATATGCTCCGCGTTCACCGGATAATTAGACAAGAAACATACCTGCTCCAAGGCCAACAAGGACCATCAATCCTTTGGAGATTTGTGATATGACTTGATTATCGACTAAATCATAATGTTGGAAGAACAACTTTGTCAGCACCAACCTTCAACGAATCGCATTACTCCGCACCAGTTACTGATGCCGCCGAAACTTTTTGCACAATAGCACGCATGTGGAGTGTTCACGCTGATAGGCAGGAGGAAGTTCAAGTTTGGAAAATGCCAAAGAAGTTTCGATTTTGACATGGCAGCGGCATCACGTGCCTATATTGTTTCCCAACTACGATGGGATCTGTAGTTCTTGAAACGAGCTTGGGAGAAATACAATTTGAGCTGTACTGGGATCATGCGCCTCGAGTAAGTACTCTGTTCAGTTTATAGATTTGACGAGGTTGAAGCTAATACATTGAAGTATAGACATGTAAAAACTTTGCAGAACTCACGAAAAGAGGCTACTACAATGGTGTAATATTCCATCGCATCATTTCAGTTCGTTTCACTTCTTAAATCTCCAGATGCCGGTTCTCACCATGTCAAGTAGGACTTTATGATCCAAGGTGGTGACCCCACTGGGACCGGACGGGGCGGCACGAGCATATACGGACAGAAATTGTAGGTACTCTCTTTCCCCTTTTCCTTATTCCGTAGCTTTCCTTCTAACGTATCATCATCAAAGTGAGGATGAAACACATCCAGACTTGAGGTTCACAGGTGCTGGAATACTCGCAATGGCGAATTCGGGACCAAACACCAATGGCACGTTGCAACCTCCGAATGTTCATCTCATTACACGAACTTATGTTCTCACCCACAGGATCCCAATTCTTCATTACACTTGCCCCAACGCCATACCTAGACAAGAAACATACCATATTCGGACGAGTGAGCTCCGGGATGCGAGTCGTACAACGGTTGGGAGCCGTGGCAGTTGATGAACAAGACCGGTCAGTTCAATTTCCTCTTTCCTCTCTTCCGTGCTTCCTTCTGCAAAATAAGCTCAATTATGCTCTCACATCCAATAGGCCCCGAGAGGACGTCAAAATTTATAAAGGGCGTTTGGACTGAGTTTAGGCCTGCCTTTTTAGCATTATCTTCCGCCACGGGTTTCCTTCGCCGAGTCAAGTGACGCGCATAGAGCAACATTTTCGCGCTTTCGTCATCATAACGCTTACTTGACGAATGTGCTGGGTGTTCCGTTCCTGAGCGCACGCTGAAATTTTAGTAGGGCTTCGTGCTTGTTCTCTTCTCACAGTTACCATCGTGTGCATACTTACAATCTTCATACTCCCCTCCGAATTCTTCGTAGTTTTGTTTCCGGCACCGAAGGAGCATATGTATAATCATAACGGGCCTTCCCAATGACACCCCGCTATTTTTCTCTTTCTCCCGCGAAGAAGCAATCGCCATGCAGAAGTCTGCTGATCAGTTCCATCTGGGTCAAAGCTTCCAGAACTCAGTGGTACTGGTCGATTCTAAATCTGTGGTCTTTCTCTCTTGAGCACATCTTGAGCAAACAAACTTGTTATGTTGGAATTAAATTCCCACTGGAACCTGGATCAATTCTGTGAGAAATATACATTTCCACAATCACTACTACCTCTAATGTACTTGAGACAAAAGACAAAACAGGGTGTCCGGTATAATAAGCACAAGCATAGCAGAGATACAACTGGTATGGGATGGTATTATTACGAATGGCAGGATGGCGAAAGGGAGTGAAAAGTATTGGTAATTGTTATCCAACCAACAGACCATACACAAACCGAAAGAACTATCGTCGGCGCGTACCACGGGGACGTGGACGCGTGGGCGTCTCGTCAGTACTAGGCAACGTCCGCTGTCCAAATGGCGGTGCATCCTGCATCTGCATCTGCGTTGTTGTTGTCGTTCTCTTTGACGTTGATGAGCCGCTCACACGGGTGAGCCTCTCACTGCTGCTGTTCGCTCGAGCAGTCGGCGCCCATCTCGACGCCCCCACGCCCTCTACGGCATCAGGCAGCGCCTCTACCGCCTCTATAATCCCGACGCGGCTCGAGGAGGCTACAAGTCCAGGTTCAGATACGATGCCCGGCGGTCCCTCGTCATCAATCTCGATGACATCCACCACGCCCGACTCCTCAGTATCAGAATCCGCAAGCAAATCCTGATCCATCGCATCCTCCACATCCTCTCCATCTCCACATCCGTCTCCGTCTCCGTCCCCCTCTCCATCACCATCAACAGACGTCATAGGCATATCCATGAACATCCTCCTAATCCTTCTCGTCCCCATAACATCCTCGTCCTCATCCTCCGCCTCACTAAACCCATCCTCGTCGTACATCCCCCCGGACGGCTCACCAATCCATTCCTCATCTTCCTCCTTTGCAAAATCCCACACATCCAACACCGTAGTGTCGTTTCTGTTACTCGCAGCGACACACCACCGCCCTTCGAACACGACTTGCCACACACCCGTGATACCCGTCAGCAAATCGCGCACAACCGTCCCGTCGCGGATGTCCCACATCTTGAGGTTCCCGTCAGACCCAGAGAGGACTTTGAACTCGTCGTGCTGGAAACACGTTATCGCGCCCGTATGTGCCATCAGCGTATGTTGCAGCTCGCCGGTGTCGGGGTGCCAAATTCGTAGTGTCGAGTCCGCCGCTGCAGAGACGAGGTGTGAGGGGGACATACCGAGTAGACCCACTAGGGAAGTGTGACCCGCTAGGACGTGTATTAGTTGACCTGTGTGGAGGTTCCAGACGCGGACAGAGCCGTCCATGGAGCCTGAGCAAGCTTGATTTCGTATGGGGTCCAATACGACGCTGTATACTGTGTGACGAATTTAGTAAATGAAAGTTGGTCAAAGTCAGAAATGATGAGTCACCTTTTTGGGTGTGCCCAGTCAACACCCACTTGCATTGGCCGGTTATAATGTCCCAGATGCGGACACTGCAATCGTAGCTGCCAGACATCAACGTCCTCCCCCTCGCAGCTAACGCGCGAACAGCATGATCATGCCCTTCCAAATGCACCCGGTGATACGGATTCTCCTCTGCGTCCTGTAAACGAGTCCTTATCAGCTTAACTCCTACAACAAGCACCGATAAGCACTTACACAAACATCGGTAGGATCTACCTCTCCATCATCCGCACCGAAACACTTGAACTCGGGCTCACCCGGTCTAGGAAGTGTCCAAACTCTCAATGTATGGTCTCTACTTCCCGTGACAATCAACGCCCTCTTTGGCCACTTCTCCTTCCTGAACCCGCCTCCTTCCTGCTCAACATCCACCCACTCGGGCTTAACGATCGCCAAACATCTGACGGTGCTTGTATGGCCTCCAAACACGTGTGTACATTTCCCCGTCTCCAGGTCCCATATGCGCACTGTCCGATCAGTTGACCCACTAACCAGAATATCCTTGCTCGCCGCGAGAGCCCACACGCCACCTTCGTGACCGCGGAGCGAACGGACGAGATCACCGGTAGAGGGGGAGTAGATATGTATAGAGTGGTCGTCCGACGCAGAGATGATGCGTCCATGGGAAAAAATGAGACATGTGACGACCGATGACCCATGCGCAGGGACCGAGATGTGTCTGGGTTCGGTAACATTAACCCACCGTGTCTGCGTGAGATGGCGAGACTTGAATAAGATTTTGTAGGGGTGCGGGAGAGGAAGGGCGTTCGGCAGGGAGCCGAAGGACTTGAGGTGGTTTGCATGTCGCCTTCGTGCAAAGATTGCTTGTGCGAACGCGTCTTCTGAGCCTCCGCCGAACCAGATATCAGTTCGCTTGAGAAGGTCACGCCAAAGGACAGGATCGGAGTCAATTATGGCACGCCAGGCACGGGAGACGCGGGATGCGCGGACGAGGGTGCAGAAAGGGAGATAGCTGAGGATCTGCGAGACAAGCTCAGGTGGGAGAAGTGTGATGAAATCACGAGCAAGTGTGGGGATAAGGACAGAGTTGAGAGTCCTGAGAACGGGAAGGGGCGAGTGACGAAGAAGGGTCAGAAGAAAATGGGACTGGAGTGGAGCTGGGAGGCTGGAGAAGTGATTGAGCAGCGTCGGCAGTGAGAGCAACGTCGAGAGAGAGAGATCAGGCTGGAATGGAGCCTGTGGCAGCGGAGACGATGCACCGCTGGGCGGAGCAGAGGGCCATATACTCTCCGGGACCGGTGATCCTCGTGGTGATGGCAGCGGCGAAGGGGGCGCAGCAGCGTTGACCGGCGAAACCGTCGCTGCCCGTGCCTTCTTGCGCGGAGGAGCCGTCGTAGACGTCGCCTCGACGCCCTCCATCATGTCGAGCCCGCCGTGCGATCGTTTCTTGCCATACCGCTCGACGGCCTCGGCGAGCTCCACCACATTCGCGCCGTCGGTGCCTTCGTCGCGCTTCAGCATGCGCCATCCCTGGCCTCCAGCCACCTCCTCTTCCTCCTGCATGTCATGCTCGCCGCCATCCCCATCGCGGAAGGTGGCGCGCGTACCGCCTGGGAATACCAAGGGGAAGTTCCGCAGTGATTTGGGGAGGTTGGCATGCAGAAGTGGATACGTCTTGGGATCTTTTGGAGATAGCGGCGGTGGCAGAGGAGGAAGCTGGATCGGGGCATAGGTCGTCGTCGTTGTCGTTGTTGTCGTTACACTGCAAAGATACGTTAGTCGTGATTAACGGTGGAGTGACAACTATACATCGTGGTATTGACTGCAGGCTGCAGAACAAGATATGGGCGCTGGTTTGCGCTCATCGTTCGAGACAGCGACGGTGAGTAGTCGACTCCAAGATGCTGTGGCCCAGTAAGGGCCCGCTGTCCGACAAACCAAGCCAAACAAGGCATTCCCTCCAGACCAATGAGTCTGCCAACTCCTGAAACCCCTAAACCTTTCAGATGCCTTCTCTCGGGCATGGATGCCTCATACTAAGCAATTGTCTATCGGTTCCAGCTCTCTGCCTTTTCCTTCAATGTTCATATCTGATTGTCATGCTACGCAAGTATTCCTGGGTCTTCGGGCTGGTTACAGTCACTGGTCTGTCCTCTCCGAGTCTTTTCCACCAAGTTACAGACCTCGCGAAAATGTCTCTTTCGGTATCCCAGCGTCGACCGCTCTTCCGGTCCCAACTGAATCGATACCCATTCTAGAGTCTAATTAAAAAATATACTATACACAAGTTCTCATACTCGTGCACGGGACCGCCTCTCCCTCTTGATTGGCATTTTTCAGCTCCACTACTGATCCTACCAGTCATCAATTTGTCGAAGGCGCACGCACAGTGGTGGTCACAAGATCACTGATGATGCAATATTACCAGTCCTCCAAGATCATATGCATCGTATTCTTATTTTTTCCTTTTTTTAAACTTGGGGCTCGGGTGCGTGTACGTATACGTACATAAATTTACGAAACAAAAGCTACCGCGCTCTCTATTCTTGATTTGTACCCATTTTTCGCAGGACCCACAGGGCTTTTGTCAGCCTCCTAATCGTTTTGTCAGCCTCCCAGCCGCTTTTATTCATTTCCTCTCAGAATCAAATCGCTCTCCTCCGCAGGCTCTCCATTTCCGAGCCATGTGCCCCCACTGGCCTTCTCTCTCTGAATATCTTTACCAGCCGCTCTAGATCTTGCAAGAATATCCAGCCCCTGCATTGGTCCTGTAAAAATATATCCAATCTCGCGTCCGCACCCGCCACGGTCTCAGCTCTTCTTGTCTTCGCCCAGGACGCCTCCCACTACACAATAAACACTCGAATGATCCGCGCTCAGGTCTTCCTCATCCCGAATTCCTGCCCGGCAGCCTGTGCCGAGCGTGCCTGGTGTGTAAAAGCAACTTTCTCTGACGCTCCTCAGAAGCTTTGGTCTGTCGCGACGAAAATGGACGCGCCCAATGCAAGTAGAGGAAGACCCAAGGAAGACTTTTGATCAGGCATTGCGACCCGCTGAGTCTACATAGTCCCGTGACGAACGTCCCGTGGCGTGTAATGTTAACCTTATCCGACGCTCTCTCAATCAATTTCCTTGTTTGCCGCAACACAATTGGACGTGTCCCGTTCACGTTGAATTTGAGTTGTCATACAGTATATAGTTATGTATGCATCGTGTGGAGCCACACAACAAGCTCTAGCTCCACGAACAGCCATGGCTGCACCACACGTACAGCATAACGCTAAATTTATTGTATCAATATCAGATGGGATATGACACGGAATGTCAAACGCAGATATGTCTCTCTATTCATTCGCGTCAATTCGATGGAGGGTCCTTGACGTCGGAGCTCCGGAAAACACCTTGGGCTTACTGGGGACTCTGAAATATTTGATCTGGTCTCGAAGCAATCTTGGCACTGAAACGAATCTTGGTGAGTCTCAATCGTTAAATAATGAATTTCCGATCTCTCGAAGCAACGTGAAGGGCGGGGAGATGGACTTGAATTTTCATTTCATACGAAATGTATTCGAAACCCTGTGCACAGCTGGATGTGAGCTATGACACATGACAAAAACACCAACACATGTCTCTCTGTACCATCAATCAAACGCGGAGGCTTCTTGACGGCAAGATGAAAGACGCGACGCATTCTTCGGAAAAGGAAGTAGCTTGGTGACCACGGTCTCAAAGCAACCTCCGTAATGAGTTCCCCACCACGAGCTGACTAGTACCACGAACTCGCGCTCGGCTGCCCGCGCTGTATTTCTGGCGTGTAAAGTCACACTTTTCTGATACTTCCCAGATACCCGATTCGGTGAACAAAAGCCGACAAGCCCAACACCCTCGAATTTCAATCATGACGGCTTCCTATGGACATATTGACAGACGTTGGGGCCGATAGCTCCACCATCCCAGAGCTACATCAGAGGAGACACCAACGCCAACATAATATGCATGTCGAGATCGACACTAATCCATCACCAGTCAAATGGGAGGTTCCTGTACCAGGAACTTGGTGGTGGTGGAGAATCACGACTTGGAGACGCTGGACTGCCATAACCCGTTGATGTCCTTTCCTTGTTCATGGTGGAGTTGGGTTGAGGACCTTGAGATCCACTCAGCTGCTTTGAATCGACATGAGCGCATGGAGATGCTGGCTCCATCAGTGGACTTTCTCGACCCTGGCGCCCAAGTCGCCTCGGGTGTCACTACGGTGACGTTCAAGCGATGATACGTCAAGAAATGAATAAACGAATACAAAGGTTGGTGTCGTACAGTATCGCAGATACTACCGCGTGATGTATCAATAGCTGACTATATATCGAGTCTGCCCTCTGCTCCACTCCCCAGTCCCTTTGTGTTGCCACACAGTGAGTGTCGCTGCACATACATGGGGGACTACGTGAGGAGTCTGTGGGGCGGTGACACGGATTTCTGTTGTGCGAGATTTAACGAGGGCGTAGTGCTAATATGAGCGAACCCAGCCAACCATCCGCAGAACTCCCACCGAATCGTCGTCGTCGTCTTCTGCGTGTTCGCGTCCCGAGGATCCCCATTAACAAGGTAGATCACACATACATACATACATACATACATACAGTGGCGCGCCAAGAAAAGCATTTGGCGTAGATTACATAATGACAAGTTCCGGGCGGGCGGTGTGAACTTGAGACTTGAGGCCCCCGCACCCATCCCGCTCCGCTCCGCACCGCAGTTGTGTTTTTTTTTTTTTTTTTTTTTTTTGGAGTGCGCGCTACGTCCAGGAATGAAACTCCCGCTCCCGCTCAGCTGTCGATCCCCCACTCGATCACATGCGACGCTGATCAGCAGACCAGACTACCACCACCACCACCACCCATCGACGTACTCCCAATCCCACCCTAGCTAGCCTATCGACAGCCAACTTACTGGATTGGATCATACATACATACATACATGCCAACCAACACAACAACAACACACCACATCCGATATATTTTCCGAGCTTCTTTGCTAATCAGGACTAGTGATTTCCACGGTGTCCTCCCCCCCCCAGAAATGCGGCACCGTGGAAAGATACTCAGATCGGGGGGGACGATCATCAGAGTAGATGCTAAGATTCCCGGTCCGGGGGATACTTTGCGTACACACGCTGGGGAGTCGAATAGTGCGCTCGCAGAGCGTGTGAAGTGGCGGGCATCTCCTCACCGATCGATCGGTGGGGTTATTGCATGGGGTTTTCCTTCCTTCCACTTGAACGGGCTGGGAAAATCAGTGACGATCTATGTCGGCGCTCACAAAGAATTTGTTTTCTTGGCAGGGTCACGCGCGATCTTATCAGTCTTCAAAACGTAAATCGTAATCTGTTTTTTTTTTCATGCTCAGCAAAGTCCCTTTGCGACACATGCGTCAGAACTCCTGTGGTTGTCGCATTCGTGTACTGTACTGCTTTGTAAGCTGCACCCCCCACGACGGTTCTTGTTTCCCAAGAGCGAAAAGGCATGAGTGTTAAGCTTGCGATCTGATGTTGAGGCCTGAGTTTGAAAAGAAATGAATTTTTAGAGTGTGAGTATTTAACGGGAGAGGGACGAAACGGCGGCATGGCTTATTATGACGCGCTTCCGGGCTACTACCACCATCAGATGCCGCCGCCGCCCGACCCCATCGACCCGGCGCTGACGCTGTATCCGCCGTACTACGCCCCGTTCCAGCCGCCGCACGTCGCCCTGCCCGCCTACGAGTCGCCGTCGTCGGCCGGGTCGGACACGCAGGGCACGCCGCCCACCGCGCACAGCTGCCCCCCCAAGCGCACCGCCGACAGCGACGCCGCCAGCCGCAAGAGGCCCCGCAAGGACGACGACGACGACGGCCCCAAGCCCAAGCCCACCCGCGGCTCCCGGTAAGCGCGCCTCTCTCCTGTGCTCGCCCACTCACATCGCCCAGCGCCTGCACGGTGTGCCGCCGCCTGAAGATGAAGTGCGTGGGGGCCGAGCAGGGCGGGCCGTGCAAGCGCTGCTCGGCAGGCAACCACGAGTGCGTCTTTGAGGAGTCGAACCGCGGGAAACGCTCGTCCAAGTCGGTGCTCGTCTTACCCCACCCCCAGTTTTTTGACCGTTCCCCATAAGGAAACACGAGATCCTCACGCGCTCGCTGCGCAAGATGGAGCGCGCGCTCGACACGGTCCTGCGCTCGGTCGGCAACCCGGGCATCGCCTCGGCCATGGTCTCCCGCTCGCCGTCGCCGTCCGCGCAGGCCGCGGGCACCTCGGCCCTCCTCGCCTCCTCGCCGTCGCCGCCCGCGCAGGCCGCGCCGTCTTTCCCGCAGGACGCGCCCGGCAGCCCCAAGCTGCACTCGCTCCCCGACAATGCCCTCAACCCCCTCGGCCTCCTCGCCGAGGCCAGCCTCGCCAACCGCAGGGCCCACAACCCCAAAAAGAGCCCCCTGCAGGCGAGGGACGCGCTCGAGCCCCACATGGGCGTTGCCAGCGACAACTACTTCAAGCCCGGCCCCATGACCATCCTGCCCCTCAGGCGCCTCTACATCGAGCGCCAGATCCAGCCCGAGATGCTCAGCTTTGCGACTACAGACGACGTCGTTGCTTTGTTCAACATGTACGTGCCCCTCCGCGCCCGCCCGCCCACGCTCACGCCCCCCAGCTTCTTTGACCACATCTCCGTACACTGCAACCTCCTCGACCGCTCGTTCCACACGCCCTCCCTCGTCTGCTCCCGCTCTCCCTTTCTCCTCACAACAAGTACGTACGCCGTCCCTCCCCACCACCCCGCTCACGCCCCGCAGTCTGCTCCATCGCCTCCAAGTACTACGCCTCCAAACCCGATCTCCACCCGCGCCTCACAGAGCTCGCCAAGAAAATGGCTTTCAGCGTCCCGGCCCAGGGCTACAAGTCGCTCGAGATCGTCCAGGCCTATCTGCTCCTCGTCCTCTGGGGCTGCGGCGCTGTCGAGCGCTACGAGCAGGACAAGACCTGGTTACTCCTCGGCATGGCCATCAGGTGCGTTCTTGCTACACCACTCTGCTGCAACTCACCCCCCGCAGGATGGCCACAGACCTCAACCTGCACCGAAAGACGACCATGATGGGTATCGACACGGAAGAGGGGCGCGCCCGCGATCTGGAGGTCCACAACAGGGAGCGGACGTGGATATTGTGTTTTTGTCTCGACAGGAGTTTCAGTGCCCAGATGGGCAAACCCCATTCGGTCAAGGAGGAGTAGGTCGTTGCATCCATTGCATTCTGTTGCTCACATTCCCCAGCGCCATCATCCGCAACGCAACGCAGTGGTGCTTTTCGCCCATCGCTGCCCCTGCCGATACCTCCATTTGTGCGTATGCCGTAAGTCGATTCTGGGGCGCTCACGTCTGCACAAACTCACATTCACAGGAACTCCAACGCGTGCTTTCGCGGTGTCTGGACTTTTTGTACTCGGGCATGGACACGCCATCGGGTCTCCATGCCCATTCTGACTACATGCTTATCATCAAGAGTTTCGAGGCTCAGCTGCTTGCGTGGAAGGACAGCTGGATCGTGCATCGCAACTGGAATGGTGAGCTGCCCCCAAGCACGTCCACACACACGACTGAGCCCCCGCCAGGCCTGGACCCTCAGGTCATCGAGTACAAGCGGCTTATCGCGCAGTTTTACTACAGCTATTCGGTGCTCGTCATCAACTCGTTTGGGCTGCAGAACGCCCTGGAGAGATCCCCGATCGATCTCGGCCATTTCTTTGCGCAGTGTCATTCGTCGGCGACGGCGTGCGCGCTGCTCGTGCGGGACCACCTGGGGCCAAAGGAGTATCTAAAGTACGCGCCCGACACGCATTGCGTCATGACGTCGTATGCGCTTTTGACTTTGCTCAAGGTGCGCGCGCGCGCGTGTGTTTTTCGTTGGATTGATTTCTGATGTCGATCGTAGCTCGTGCGGCCGGAATTCCATCCGTATTTGGACGACGAGCAGCGCACGTTGGGGCTTGTAGCGGACGTGGCTGATACGCTCGAAAACTCGGCTGCGAACCCCCAGCACACGCCCGCGCTGTACGCGCATTTCCTGCGTGCGCTCATCAATGCGAGGAGCGGCGGCGGTGCGGACGCAAGCGGCGATGCGCAGAGTCTCGACGTGCAGACGTTACAAGCCCAAGCCCAAGCGCCGCCAGACGGCTCTGACACGCCCTCCGCCGTTCCTGCGGGCAGCACGAGCCCCACGACCGCGAGCGCCGTCGCGAATGCGCTGTACAGCGTGTTCGGGACGGAGCCTGGGTACAGCCTCAGCAACCCGTTTGGGTTCGAGAGCGAGATGGGGCCTGTGGCTGATATGTCGACGTTCCCGCCGACGATGGCGCCGTGCCCGCCGCACGAGGACGGGGTCGGGTCGTTGACGATGGATCATATTCTGGGGAGTGGGTTTTGGGATAGCGTTATTGTGCCTGGTACGTCTGGGTCCTTGAGTGTGTGTGTGTGTGTGTGTTTGCTGATGGTGTGGTGTAGGGTATAACAGCATGGATGGGCTTACGGGCGGGTTTTTGTTCGGCGCGGGGGGGAGCGGGCTTATTACGCCGCGGTTTGGGATGTCGCCGTCGCAGAGTGGAGCGAATACGCCGGCTGTGCAGAGGGAGGGACAGGATCTTACGCAGTCGAGTATTAATGCGGCGTTTAGGCATAAGCAGGTGCGCGAGGGCAAGGGGGCGTCGTGAGGGCGTGCGTGCGTGGCGTGGCGTGGCGTGGCGTGGAGGGAGTGCGTGCGTGTGTGCGTGGCGTGGCGTGGCGTGGAGTGCGTGCGTGCGTGTGTGCGTGGCGTGGCGTGGATTTGGATGGATGTGGATTTGGATACCCCGTACACCCGCAGCGCAGGTGCTGCTTTTGTTTGCGCCCCGCCTGCTTTGACTTGTGGTGTGGTGTGGTGTGTTTTTTTGGTGCGCGAGGTTGTGCTTGATGCTTGATCTTATCTCGGGTTATTTTCCGTATATACATACATACGTGATCTTTTTTGTTTTTTTGTTTTTGTTTTTTGGATGTTGTTTTGCTTGTGATGATGTGTCGTCGTGTCGTGTGTTTACTACACACACACACACCCG
>JABFYK010058332.1:0-27079 GCA_018849495.1 Termitomyces sp. T123_Mx157 | reverse complement strand
TACCTGACACCCGACAGCTCCGCCCCACTCCGCCAGACCCCGCCCTCGCATCCGCCTTCCCCGGAGTGTTCCAGTAGCTAGTATATAAGCCGTAGGATAGCTCTTAGTACCCTAGTCTTGATATTACACTTACTGGTTACTGGTTTCTTTGGATTTCTCTCTCTGTCTCTACTTCTGTCTCAAATTCATCTCTTTCTCTGTTTTGTCTTGTCTTGCCTCTGTCTTGTCTCGACTGTGCATATCTCCTTTGTTTTCCTAAGTCCTGTATATATCCGATGTCTGCACAAACTCCGCGCACATGCCACGAACTCTGAACATTCTTATGACCCTCCGGACCTTGCCCCCCTGCTTGGTCCCGACACGCTAACCCTCCCAATTGATCTCCCATCAGACCTCAGCTCCGATCCCGCTGTCCCAAAGTCTCCACTTACCCGCACCACTCCCTAGACCCGCCTCAGTTCAGACCACCTCCGCACCCGGTCTTAGACCCCTCCGGACCACCCTGGACTTGCTCGGGCTGCCCCTCGTAAGCTCCCCTCACAAGTTTCACCAAGCCTGCACCCTCCCGGAGCACTAGGTTATAAGGGCAGGACATCGAGTCCGCCTAGTAAGGATTCGCCCAGTATTGCTGAGCCCCCGAGTCAGTGGAACCTGACAGTTGTTTTGTCATGGTCCCTACCTTGGACTATTGAGAATCCTTGCAGAACATGTTGAGTCTTTAATCGTATAATCTCACCATGTTCATTATGCTTGATGGTGAATACAGGCTGCCCTTTGAAGATTCTTTTTCCAGGAGGTACTTTCTCACATGGCACTAGCTCCCATACTCCCATCTTCTCCAGTGACTCTAGTTCATCTCGATATGACCTCTCCCATCTCAACCAGTCAGTTGATCTCTGCGCTTCATCAAGGGTTTTTGGAGCATTGGGGTCTGTTCCTGAGTCAATGTTGTGTAGGTCCCCAATCACATTGAGTGCTGCCATCACTTGGTTGATGCAGTCATCAGGACCCACATTGACATCATCACCTTCCAGTCTTGCCTGTTGGAGTTCCTGTATTACTCATTGTCTATCTGCACGCATTTCTCTGACTCAATCAGCAGCTTCCCTTGATTCTTTTACAGCTCTATCAAGATGGGTCTCAACATTGTGATCTTGAGCCACCTTTTTGCTGGGTATGTGTGTGCGGTGTGATTGACATAGCTGTAGGGGTTCAGGCTTGGGTGCTCTCTCTGGAGTAGGGATGGGATTTGGTTTGGTGACGTGAGGTATGTGCCCAATTTTGGTTCCTAGGTCCTGGTCCTCATTGTGATTTGTGGGACCTGGTACAGGTGGACGTTCTTTGTCCTCATCAATAGGAAGTTGTGTTGGTCAAGGAGTGAATTGTCTCTCTATTGAGTCAATGATTGGTGAGCTGAGCTTGGGGATTGGTGTATTCATAGTTAGATTCTTGTCATGACTTTTGATGAACCTTACATGGTAGGAGCTATACACTCTTTTTGCTAACCTATCGTAACATCTGTATGCCTTAGAATTTGTTTTGTACCCCACCAATACGCATTCAATTGATTGTGTGTAGATTTTTGGGTTATGTTTGTGGAGGATCATCACAAACACTCGGCACCCAATTTCTCATATATACGAGTATTCTGGTCTCTTACCATACCATAGCTTGTCTGGTGTAACATTTTCCACAGTAGATGTCTTTGGTTTTCTGTGGAGATGAGCTGCTATTAGATAAAACTTGTCCCATAGAGAGATCAGACAATTTGCAGCAATTTGCATTGATCTGGCTTTACTCATCAGTGAGCAATGCATCCGCTCCACTCAACCAATGTGTGCTAAAGTGTAGGGTGCTCCGGTCTCCAGTATGATACCTTTAGATTTGTACCATGCCTTGTGCTCTTCAGTGTTAAATTCACTGTCTCAACTGGTCTGTAACACTCCTAGCTTCTCACCAGTCTCAGTCTCACATGCAAGGATCCATGCCTGTAGTTCTCCAAAATCATCACTCTTGGCTTTCAATGGGATGGACCAGGGTTTATTGCTGTAATCGTCAACTATATTCATGATATAATAACTTCTGGTATGTGAAGCTATTGGTGCTTTCCCAGTCAGATCCACCCATATCTTTCCAAGCTTCCTGACTGCCCTGTGTCCCTCCCCTTCTTCCCTTTTCTTTGGTACAGGTGTTCTAGCCTGTTTGACAAGGATACAGTGGTCACATTTAGGTGGCTTTGAAGGGAATGTTTGGGGCATACCTTTGACCATGCCGGTCCACGCCATTTGCATGATTGCTTGATAATTTGCATGTCCCAATCTCCTGTGCCAGGTTTGGAGATCAGGGGAGGCATGTATGGTGAGTGTTTGGTCATGGTAGAGGTTGATAGCATAGAGGTCTTTGTTAGGAAGTAAAGTTCCAGTTGCAATGGTCTCTTTAGTTGGCATCCATGTCAGTTTGGCTCTGATTTTGTAAAAGGTTGTTTCAACATTGGCATGTTTTGTGAGTTTGCTTATTGAGAGGAGTTGTACCATAGACTTTGGCACTAAGAGAGTGTTGTCTAGTTCAAGCATTGACCCATCTTGAGTCTGGATGCTAATCTTACCTATTGCTGTGGCAGAGATGGATGATCTCCCAACTCCATGGATTGGGCGCTTGGCTATCAGCATCAGAGATATAAAGTCGGATGGGTCTGTTGTGATGTGTATGGTTGCTCCCAAATCAAGATAGAATGGTGATGTTTCAAGTGAGATTGTGAGGGGATGTCAGCCATGGATAGTCCAAGCCAAGGCCACCACTCACAACCTGATCACCTATCAGGTGGTGAGCAACAAGCAAGCCAGCATAATGCATGGCAGGCAAGGGGCAAGCCAGAGACGAGGGACAAAGGCGGAGAGCAAGGGCAGTGACAAGGGGCTGCACTGGCCAAGCTCACAGTTAGGAACAATGGATAAGCCTGGGAACCATGCTATTGTTCAGGCTGGGGCTAGTCTAGCCCCAAGCCTGCCTTATATACTACAGGATTACTAAGTACAACTAAGCATGACTAAGTAACCTATGACTAAGTCAGAGGCCACTGACTACAACCTATATGACAAAGCGGAGGCCAATGACTATGACATATTGACTAATCAGTCCAGTAGTATTAGGATCAGATAAGATAAGATAACAATAATAGATCAGGTGCCAAAGCCAAAATACCTGATAGGCCAGAGAGCCAAGACAGAAAGGGAGTAAGTTAGGGTCTGGCAGTCCAGAGCCTGGCTAGATAGAGTGCCAGTGCTCACAAACTAAGCTAGACTAGAGTTGGAACACAGTCCGAGGACTGGTCCCCTTACAGAGATTGAGGTTAGGGCCAGTTTCATTGACTTGGTTGTAATTGATGTGACCATTCCAGTTGATCCCGGCCTTTGGCTCCTCCTCAAGCACAACCAGGGCATCAAACTCCATCTCTTCAATCTCTGCAATTGTTGCAGCCAGAGGTATATTGGACATGAGCCTGGCAAACTCGGCTTTCAGTGGGGAGGAGTCTTGTTCTCTCGCACTGCCATATATGCAGCAATGAGGTCAGCATTGCCCTCCAGAGTGAATGTGGAGCCGCCTGAAGGTGTAATGGTAACCTTGGAGTTTGCCTTCTTCTGATCCCTGTCCTTTGCCTTAAGCTGTGCTAGACATGCTGTCCTGGACTCCTCAATAGTCTTCCCAGCCATCCTGCAACCTTCAAGGACACACCATGGTAGTGTATGGCCCATAGAATTGGGTCAACCTCTAGACTTGCAGCCCTTGCATATCAGTTTGGAGTACTTTGAACCTTTCACCGCAGATGTAGTTGCCAGTACAACATCCCCTGGATTTGACTTATCTGCATCCATGAGCATCTGTTCCCCCTCCAGGAACCTCTGGATCTCAGTAGGTCCATACCTCATAATGTCACTTGTGTTCATTAAGTCCCTGGAGATAGCACCGCCATGCTGATCCTTCAGATATGCCCACAAGGCTACAGGATCCCACTGATCAGTGCACAACTTCTGCTCCAATGACAATAATGCTTGTTTTATGAATGAGCATGCAAGGCAATTATTGTTTATCCAGGCTCAACTTGCTCTGGGTTCATGTGTGGGATGTGGAGCAGGAGGTGCATTGAATACGGATTCCCAGAGTTGAACCATCAAAAGTTCAAGGTCCATATTATATGACCATTCTAGCCATTTCCTGTTGTCTCTATCCAAGATGTGGCCTGTCCAGCTTGTTGTCACCTTCCCAACAAGCAAGATTAATAGGTTTGCGGAACCATTGATCCTGCACATCTCAGCAACTTTATCAGGCGTGAGTTTGGGATGTGAAGACATAGGGGAAACAGTCAATTTTGATTCCGTGTCAGGCTTTGTCATAGTGCAGGATAGCACAATAGTAACATGACACAAGAGATAATGTGAGGATGGCATGCAGCCTCAAAGAAATGATACCCGAGAGTTCCGGATAATAATTTGCAAAATCACAAGAAAATAGGGTCTCGTTGATTCAGTCCAAGCATATAGAGCAGCAAATTCCCATAACCTGTTGGAAACTGAACCAGTGGGACCTAAGTAAACACAGACACAGTAAGTATCTGATCCTCAGTCCGTGTAATAACGACTGTATTCTGTACCTAAGTAAACACAGACACAGTAAGTATCTGATCTACGGTACAGTTAGTCTGGTTGTACTGAAGTCCATAACTAGTTCAAACTCACCCTCAGTCCATGTTATAACGACTGAGGGTGTTGTCCGTAATGTATCTCGTATATATGTGTCTAGCTCTGCATTGTCTGTATAAGTGTGATAAGTGTGACGGTGTGTGAAGGGTCAATATCATCTCTTTGATCAAGCGCTTACGGTGCCTTGGCCCATAACGTGGCCACAGATCTCAACATATGTGCTTGAAACTTCCAGCTTCTGACCTGATCGGCGCGAGTGAACTTGCACATCGGGTCTCAATGAATCCTAAGTACTGAAGGACTCGATAAGATATTGACTCACATGCCAAATGTTTTATTGCACGAAGATGAAGACCCTTCCGGTAAGTAATTACATACCAAGGTGTTTGCATGTCCAAACGAGTTCATAAATCCACGGCCCACATTTCGCTCTCCCAACCCACAGCTCCGATGGGCAGGATTCAATCCACGGGATCGGATCAGACTATGTACATTTGCGACTGGTCTTCACCTGTATGCTCAGATAAATAAGATACATACAGTGGTGGCTTGCTGCTTGTGCGATGGTCAGCGTAGCTCGGACTTTTTTTTCCCCTGCGAATGGATGCGACAACTCGCATTAGACTTCATGTTACCCACGTCTAACTGTCGCTTGGGTATCTGAGGCTGTCCTGGGACGTGATGAACTGCTACCGTAAGTCACACTTTCTATCTTCAGAGGTCAGAATATTTACGTAGTTTCTTGGACAGTTGCTGTGCTGGCAGAGCTCCGCGACAGATAATCTCCCAAATATAAAGTCACCAGGCGCGTATCAACGGTCCTTGACTGTTCCATGAGTCAAAAGTTGGCGGATCACGTACCAATGGTAAACTATCGCTACATACGCAGATGTCCCGGACGCCCAAATAAGCCAATTGCAAATCGCTAATGTCTCTTCGAACGACCCAACAGCTCCATGTACATCTGGACTGCCCGGAACATTGAATTCGACCAGAAACTTCGTATCGAACGTCCAACTGCTCACCAATAAATAAGCAGTCATCATCTGATATAGCGTTGCGTTAAACTCTGACTGACGTTGATTGATGTCTCAGATAGGAACAAAGGATGCTAATGGTAACGAGCGATTACTTATTGTATTGTGGTCCGCAGCGGGCAACAGCATTACAAAGGGTGTTGAGAGCGACAACCTGTTCTCCTTGAGTGCATATATCTTGTGAGCAGCGTCGATTTGCACTATTTTTGAAAGGAGGTTCGAGTGTCGTAACAACAGTATTTGAGAACATCTCGATTCCAAATCAATTCGGTGATGTCCATATTCGAGACTTCGTGGCGGGAATGATTCCGGATGATTCCTATCAATGTACGAGGTATTCGGACTGTTGCATTGACGGCCTGCTATAAGTATCACGGGCCCACAACAGGTTTCACTTTGGATCTGGACTGATTTCCTTGATGGGTTTGGTTTGAACAAGCTGAAGTGCATGGTCGAGACGAATTGTACAGCGTATGGCTCCTCTGTGCATCCTATAGAGAGATAAACTTTGCGGATATGAATAGCGAATGAAAGGCTATCCTTTGGATCTTGGGATCTTGCCAAGTTCTGACGATCCACTAGTCATCGAAGATTATTCCGAGACAATAAGGTTGATTCGGCGCCGTAGGATTCAATTGAGTGGATCATGTGTGTGGATGGTCTACACTGATGAAGAGCTCGAGCTAGAGGTTCAGTGATGAGTCATGATCAAGAGATAATCAACTTTTGGACATCAATCAATAAACGGAGTGTCAGGGGTCGGTCTTCTGCTGTGCAGTGTCATCGTCAATTGGTCAAGCGATCATAGTACCGAGTTGCTACTATCCCTCTACAGCTGTGGTGCACGAGCTTCATTGTTCATCCTTCCTTTTCGACTGTACCTTACTGCCGTGCTGGTTCTCGGTATTAAAAGCCTCTGGGGCAGTTTGGGCGTGTTCTAGGCCAAGGGCAGATCGCCAGCGGTTCAATCACTCATGTCTTTTCCGAGGCGAAACATGCCGGAGCCGGGAGACCTCACTGACGAGGAGAACGACGATACCATTGACCCTGAGCTGCGTTTGCGAACTGTGCGCACAGCTGCGTCTGCAATTGCAGAGTCAATCAAGTCAGAGCGGCGCGCGGAGCGGAGGAAGAAGAGTATCAGAGCGAGTTCGAGATTTTTTCGTAGGAATACTACCTCCAAAAAATTGCAGCCTACTCCTGCGGAGGCAATCCCGTCCAAGGTCTCAGGCGTACGGCGAAATGTATATGTCAACTACCCGTTGTCGGCCATGGAGGTTGATCAGCATGGCGAGCCGGTTGTACGGTATCAGAGGAACAAAGTACGGACGACGAGTAAGTTTTCTTAAATCCTTGTTTCCGCCATTTCTAATACCAATTAGAATACAGTATTATTACGTTTGTCCCAAAAAACCTGTATGAACAGTTCAGAAGGTTCGTGATCATTAATTTGTCTACATTCAACTTTGACGATTCATTTAGGGTTGCCAACCTGTTCTTCTTGGCACTCGTTGTCGTACAGCGTTAGTTTGATTCATCATCACTTTCTTTCTGCTAAGATTCCAACCAACAGTGTTCCCCGTTTTCGGAGCTGCTGCCGGCAGTATATCAGTCCTACCGCTAGCCTTCATTCTAGCCGTCACAGCGCTCAAGGATGGAATCGAAGATTACCGGCGTGGAATACTTGATGAAGAAGTCAACAATTCTGGCGTCACCAAACTTGCCGGAGGATGGTTGAACGTCAACCAACCCACTGACCCCCGGCCATGGATAGAGAAACTGTTGGGTTTGAATCCGCCGGGGAAAGTGTCGAAGGGCGTACGGAAGCTGAGGGACAGAGAGGTAGGGAAGGCAGAGGCTGGGATTAGGAACATGCTGGATAAGGCGGGCGAGTCAAGTATGAGCTTCCAAACAGCGCCCGACGTCGACCTTCGCCGTGGTGCAGGAGGGAGGAGACTTGACGACATCCAGAGCATTGATTCTCACAGTTATCCTCCCTCGTTACCGCGTGAAGCATCCCAATCATCACTTGGTGACTCCTCGACGACCTTGGCAAAGGTTCCATCAGATCCGTTCAGTTCTATGTCGCAGTATCAGCAATCGATTCACTCACACTCGACGATGGGCGTCATTGATTGGGAGAGGCGGATCGGTGGCACTGGGCGTTGGGAAAGAACACTTTGGAAAAAGTTGGAGGTGGGAGACATTGTTCTACTGAGGGACAACGATCAAGTACCAGCGGATATTGTCGTTCTCTCGACTTCGGATGCGGATGGCATGTGCTACCTGGAGACAAAGAACTTGGATGGCGAGACAAACCTTAAGCCTAGAAAAGCCGTCAGGGGGACGTCGACCATCCAGTTCGAGGAGGACATCGAGCGCGCGTCTTTCTATCTCGACTCGGAGCCACCACACCAAAACTTATATCTGTATCACGGAGTGATGCGTTACAAGGACGCATCAACAGGGGAGCAGAAGCAGGAGTCTGTCACCATCAACGAGCTCTTGCTTCGTGGATGTATGCTACGGAATACGAACTGGGTCATTGGGTTGGTGGTGTTCACGGGTGCGGATACCAAGATTATGCTTAACGGTGGCGACACTCCGTCGAAGCGGAGCAAAATTGAGCGGGAGACTAATTTCAATGTTCTCGTCAACTTTGGGATGTTGACTCTCATGTGTCTGATCTCAGCCATCTTGAGTGGTATCCAGGACTCCCGGTCCAACTCAAGCGCCTCTCTCTTTGAACAGGATGTCGACCCCACAGACTCTGCTGTCGTAAATGCCCTCGTCACATTCGTGTAGGTCTTGGCGCATTGAGCTGATATTTTCTAACCAGATAATTTCCCAGGTCCTGTCTCATTGCCTTCCAGAACATTGTTCCCATTTCACTCTACATTTCCATTGAAATCGTCAAGACCATTCAGGCCTACTTCATTTCTCAAGACGTCGACATGTATTACCAACCTTATGACACACCGTGTATACCTAAGACTTGGAACATTTCTGACGACCTCGGCCAGATTGAATACATTTTCTCCGACAAGACGGGCACCCTCACGCAGAATGTTATGGAGTTTCAGAAGTGTTCTATCCGCGGCATAGCTTATGGCGAGGGTATGACGGAGGCCCAGCGCGGTGCAGCGACTCGCGAAGGAAAGACGGACGCAATCGACCCAGAAGAACTCAACGAGAAGCTCACAGCACTAAAGCAGCAGATGCTCTCCACCATGGAACGCGCGTTCAAGAACCGTTATCTCCAGACTAACAAACTGACGCTAGTGTCGCCGCAGCTTGCTGATGACTTGACCAATCGCTCTTCTGATCGGCGTGCCCACATCATCGCGTTCTTCCGAGCCCTCGCTATCTGTCATAGCGTTCTTGCAGAGAAGCCAGATCAACAAGCCGATCCATACCGCGTAGAATATAAGGCTGAGTCGCCGGACGAGGCCGCGCTGGTGTCGGCTGCTCGTGATGCTGGGTTCCCGTTCTTAGGTAAATCGAAGGATGGGGTTGACATCGAAGTAATGGGGCAGCGCGAGCGATATACGCCGTTGAAGATGCTTGAGTTCAACAGCACACGTAAGCGCATGAGCGTAATCGTGCGTAACCCGGACGGTCGACTGGTCCTGTATACCAAGGGCGCGGACAGCGTCATCTATGAGCGGCTTGCGAATGATCATGACCCAGCCTTGAAGGAGAAGACGAGCAAAGACATGGAGACGTTTGCGAATGGTGGGCTGAGGACGCTGTGCATTGCGTATCGGTTTCTGGATGAGGACGAGTATATGTCATGGTCGAAGAAGTATGATGATGCGACTAATGCCATCGAGAATCGTGACGAGGAGATAGACAAGGCGAATGAGTTGATCGAGCATTCGTTATATATCCTGGGTGCGACGGCATTGGAGGATAAGCTACAGAAGGGTGTACCCGAGGCGATAGAGACTCTTCACCAAGCTGGCATCAAGCTATGGATTTTGACAGGTTAGTTTCTCTCTGCGTACGCAGTCCTGCATAAAATACAAACGTCACGTCTGCCAGGTGACAAACTCCAAACAGCCATTGAGATTGGCTTCAGTTGCAACCTCCTGAAGAACAACATGGACATTATGATCTTGTCGGCTGACTCCCTGGAGAAGACTCGCTCTCAAATTGAAGGTGGTTTGAACAAGATTGCTTCGGTCCTCGGACCACCGTCATGGGACCCGCGCAAGCGTGGCTTCTTCCCCGGTGCTCAAGCGTCTTTTGCTGTGGTCATCGACGGTGATACGCTGCGCTACGCTTTGTCCCCAGAGCTCAAGGAGCTGTTCCTTAATCTCGGTACCCAATGCGAGACCGTCGTGTGCTGTCGTGTCTCTCCTGCTCAGAAGGCTTTGACTGTCAAACTCGTTCGTTATGCTCGATTCTACCAAGCACTGCGGAGGCTGACATCTATGCACCCACAGGTCAAAGACGGGCGAAATGCAATGACGTTGTCTATCGGCGACGGTGCGAACGATGTGGCTATGATTCAGGAGGCGAACATTGGTGTGGGGCTGTTTGGACTGGAAGGTTCTCAAGCTGCCATGTCGGCAGATTATGCGTTTGGCCAATTCAGATTCCTGACCAAACTTCTCCTTGTACACGGGCGCTGGTCGTACCAACGAGTCGCGGATATGCACAGCAATTTCTTTTACAAGGTGAGGTCATTTTTTTCAAATGTCGTCGTTGCTTTTTCTCATTGGAGTTCAGAATGTCATCTGGACTCTTGCTTTGTTCTGGTTTCTTCCCTTCAACAGGTTCGTGTCATTTTCCTTGACTCTTTCCAAAAATGAATTGACTTTTGATATAACAACAGCTTTGATGCAACCTACCTGTACCAATATACATTTGTCTTGTTGTATAACCTTGTATTTACCTCTCTTCCAGTCATTATCCTCGGAGGTATGCCTTGGCTTCTTCTTCATGTCATCAATTCGGACTGACGTCGGGACTTCATAGCCTTTGACCAAGACATCAATGCCAAGGCAGCCCTCGCATTCCCTCAACTTTATGTCCGTGGTATTCGTGGACTAGAATACACTCGTGCCAAATTCTGGCTCTACATGTTCGACGGTTTGTATCAATCGGCTGTCGTATTTTTCTTTCCGTACCTCGTGTGGACACTTGGTTTGACTGCGTCGTGGAATGGAAAAGGCATCGAATCCTTATCGGAATTTGGGACTACAGTCGCGGTTTCTGCGATCTTTGCAGCTAATTCTTATGTTGGGCTAAGCACCAATTAGTGTGTTGCTTCTTCCTTCTTTCTGAAGAAGCCGATCTGACAAGCCGAACCAGTTGGACAATAATCACATGGGTTGTGGTTTTCGGATCGACCATTGTTATGTTACTTTGGATTGTCATCTATTCGTTCTTCTTGACGAAAGATTTCGTTGATGAGGTGATAATTCTGTTCGGTGGTATCACCTTCTGGGCAACTGTTCTTTTCACCGCTTGCGTTGCACTTGGTAAATATCAATTATTACCTATTTGTTCTCAATTCTCGCGCTGATTGAAATGATAGCTCCGAGGTTTGTCGTCAAGTTCTTCACAACGGTCTATACTCCATTAGACAAAGATATTGTGAGAGAAATGTGGGTGCTAGGGGATCTCAAAGATCAGCTTGGTTTGAAGCATCGACGGGCCAAGAAAATCGAGCGAATCACCCCAGAAGCTGCGCCAATGTTCCAAGCACAGCATAACCGTTCGCTTACTGAGATGTCAAATGTGCATGACCGCTATGAGCCCGTTGTGAATTCTAGTCCCGGGCCCAAGGACTCGACTCGGCAGACATACCTGGACACCCCACCCATGAGCCAAACAAACGACCTACCGATACCCAACATCCAGTACGCGCATGTAAGAAGTGATTTGGGCCAAGCGACACACCTATCGCCGATCCCAGCGAGCCCGGGCAGCCGCCTTGACATGAATCCATCACCTCAACCTTCCTACTATTCCGCGTCGGGGCTCCCTCCCCAGTCTCCGCTTCCGTCACCCAAGTATAAATTATCTACTGGTGAAATAACCAGCTCCCCTCCACCACCAAGCCAGCGAACAAGTCTGGTCACTGCTCGGGCTTCAGAGCAGCCATCAATGTCTCCAACTTCACGTATACGTCTCCCCCGATCACCTAATACCCTACAAGTACCTAGTGCTTCTCACTCTCCAGGAATATTTGAAATGCAAATGCGCGACACACGTCATCCACCAAACGACCATGAGTCACAGTACGGTCATGGTTATGAGCGATCAGGGAGCTCTGCGTCCTACAATACAGCTGCCGATGACTATTGGACAGCCGAGGACGAATCCGTGGTCTCGATAAGTGTCGATGGTCATCACCCACGCCCGAACTCTGATTCCGCTTCTGACGATGATGATCGGACGGTGAGACATTCAGATGAGAGACATCGACATATTGCGCCGTCTTGGGAGGGGGGTTATGCGTTGTAAGTGTTCTTGGTACCATCTTATTACTATCGCGCATCTGGATTAGATCGGAAGTCTATTCACTTATTTTTTTTTCTCATGTTGTGCATTACTTATAGTATTAGAGCTTTGCAATATTATCGGAAGTCGTTTCAAGCCTGACATGAAATTCCTCCGACATGAAATCAGTGCGCTGACCATCATGGTGAGAAGCCAAGCCCGGAGGTAGAATTTTATCAAAAACTTGCACAAAAGAAGAATTCAACGCATTAATATATCGCCTGTCGGCACTTGAGAGCTTCCACTTTTCCTCTTCTTCTTGTCTTGTTGAAGAGAAATTTTCACGTCCTTATCCCAAACGATGTAGAGCGGGAGCGCCCGTATGAAGATTGATCCATTTAGAGAAATCGAGCTCAGATTCGGGAAAAATCGGCCCCTAGAGTTGGAGTCAGAATTATTAGAAACCACAGAGTTACCATGTGTGGCACACAGCACGCCGATATTATTATCCGGCCTCCACATTTTGCTTTTCTATCGTCATCATGCCCCCAATCACGACAAACGAATCTCAGGAGCAGTCAACGTCGACGACCTCGTCAATACTCAAAGAAAGGAGGTTTAAGTTAAGCAGGTATGCATCATTTGCTCTACCCTTTTAGACCTGGGCGTCAAATACTTTCTTAACCTTGGAATCGAATAGGGCTTGCGATCGATGTCGGTAAGCGTATACTGTTACTTCTCTATCAGCCTTCTTGAGATATGAGTCTAATTTGGGGCTCGACACAGACGGAGGAGGATTAAGTGTGATGAAGGCCACCCGTGTCAAGCGTGTCTTACGGCCAACTCTGCCTGTACATTCGAGGAACCAGGAAAGAGAACACATCCTCACAAGTCCAAGTGAGCGCTCTTCGGTCCAGATTCGTTTTCCTGGATTTTTGACAGTTTAACGTCATTCAGGCGAACAGCGACCCTGGAGGACCGTATGCACCATTTGGAGACTCTCATACAAGCCATTCCGCCTGCGGTGTTTGCAGCAGGGGGCATATTACCACCCAACATAGGACAACAGTCTCCCACAGAAGCTGCCGCTAGCCCTGTACTGCCTTTTGCGTTCCCTGCACAATTTTCCTCAGGCGTTCCCCCTCCATCTTTGCATGTGTTTCCCCTCACAAACCCATCCACACATTTTACTCGTGATTCTAATGCCAACGGGGAACAGCATCATGGACCAGGTTCGTCGCTTGACTCTAATCACAAGATGACACCGGATCAGCTTGCGGAGGAAACGTCGCATATGTCCTTGGCCGCCTCATATCTCTATTTTGACGACGAAGGCTACACTCGATGGCAGGGCGAAACGTCTGGACTTCCGGTTCTTGACCTGCTTGTTGAACGCCACACCCCATCCTCCAACCAAGAAAAATTGGCGCCGACGCCAGATAGTTCTCAGTTTAGCAAACTTGATAATGCGACGAATTTGGACTGGTTCCCCGACCGAAAGCCCCGAAGAACGGATCTCAACCCTCAGACGTTATGGCGTCTGATGACTTCCTACATTGTCCCAGAACTCATGGATAGGTAACATACACTTTTCTGTCGTCTGAAGGACCTATTAATATCGAGTTTAGTCTGGTACAGTGCTATCTATCAACTTCCTACTATATTCTTCCTTTCCTCCATGTTCCAACTTTTCTTTCTGTGAGTCCATTCGGCTGCAGACCTGGCTTCTTACCGAGCTCCTCTCAGGACTACGGAAACCCAGAAAAATGGGGTGAAGCGGGTTTTGCATCGTTTATTGTTGCGGTTTGTTGCTTAGCTTCGCGACATATCGACGATCCCCGTGTCCGTGCCAACCCTGCTGATGGTATATCTTCAGGAACACATTGGTTCGAATTATTTGGACGTCTTAGAAACCTTCCTATTGCCGATCGGCCCACATTATACAATATACAAGCAAATCTCATCGCTGCTGTGTACGCCGTCGGTTTAGGGAAGCTTTCGAAAGGAGCCGCCCTACTAGCAGAAGCTGTAACGATGTCCATCGACGCTGGTCTCCATCGTTGCGCAGATGATTATGATCTCTTCGACTCTATTGAAGATGAAGTCAGGAAACGTACATTCTGGTGCGTATATATTTGGGACAAGCAACTAAGTTCCCATTTTGGCCGACCGCCTTTATTGCGCCTCAGAGATTGCGATGTGTCAGAGCCAGCACCTGTGGATGACGAGTACATCACTCGAGATGGCGTAGGGACGCCTCCGCCTGGGACGGAGTGTAGACTGACCGCCTTCATATGCTCCTTACGAATTATGGTAGTCATGGAGTCTGTCCTTGACGTTCCTCCAGTACGGAATTATGGTGACTCTTCGTCGTTCCTGCTACGTGCGACACACGTCCTGTCGGGGTCACGAAGATTCAGAGATCTCCGAGACGAGGAAGTGTTGCTGGATGATATACACCGCAGCATACCTCCTTACTGGCAACATACACCCGAGACATTAGCGAGTGAGGATATCATCCGGCTTACGCAGGCCGAAAGATTGCACTGTGCTGAGCATTTCGCGCGGCTGTTGATATACCGCCATAGGTTCTCAGAACTCATGGCTGAGCGGACAAGTGGAGGATCGGATGAAACAGCTGGTGAACAAGAGAAAACAGCTCTTATTGCAGCCCAAACCTCGGCTCTTCAGATTATCACGACTCATCTACAGGTGGCAAAGAAAGGCCTGATGACCTACTGTATGTTTGGTCTTTGTCTTTGTTCTTCATGTCATACTGATGTTTATATAGACGGAGTCCACGTAATTCATCAGTTAACGCAAGCTGGAAGGACACTCGTCGCCATTTTGCTTAGCTGTAAGACAGAAGAATTACAGCATCTGATACCCCCAGGTCTCGACGCCCTCCGTTCCTGTGTCGGCTTGCTACGTAGGTTCAGTGGTCGCTATGTGTGTGGACTTCGGTCGGGTGATCTCATGGAAGAGTTTTGTCGACGTAGAACGTTTCCCTTCATTTTCATTCCAGTTTATGCTCATTCTCTTCACAGTGACACATATTCCACTGGAAACTACACAGAGAGAACCGAACGCTAATAACCGACCGCCTTGGATACGTCCCGTGCGGAAGAAGAGCGCGGCGCGGTCAGTTGGCACGGCGAATACGGACTCGCCTCCACAGCACAGCAGCCCTGAAGGCTTCTCTACGGCAGACTTCTTTGCAGATCCTCCCAAAAACGGGTCGTCGTTGCTCTTTGTGTCAAGTCCTTCTGTCCCGTCAGTTACATCACCTGTGAGCCAGACCCAGCCCCAGCTGTTCTCGCCGGCAAACCAACCGCAAGCGCCGTTTATGGACACATCTGGAATGGGGTTTGACATGATAAGGGAAGACCCGCAGATGTACATGCCTCCGCCAGACATGATGGGACTCTTTGACGATGGAGTTGATGTACAACAGCTTTTTGGAGGCACTTTTCTAGCGCAGCAGCCACAGAGTCAGTCTCGACCTTCACAGCTTCGGGGTAGCTCGACGATGAACTTGGACAACGAATCGTTCGACAGCCCTGGGTTCATGAAGCAAAGTGGACTGACTACCTCCCCATAGCGATGTGTTTTTCGTCACTAACCTATGGACACTTTTTGCTATTTATCGGTCCTTGCAAAAATTCATGATCAGAACATGTAGGAATTGTATAGTATCTGTATTCATTCTTGGCCTGTAGCAGAAGTGACGGCAAAGCATCGTAGGTGGAGACCGTACTGGTACTTATACATATACAATAACGCAATGTCCCCGTTGCTGTCAGCACTCGCCAGCTTGTGGCGGGAGGTTGTTGGGCTGCCTTTGATGGTCATTGATGGACGTTCTGATAGATCTAGAGATCTGATCGATTCCGGTTTGACCTTTCGTTTGTTCTGTCACTTTTCTGGAAATGATTTCCCTTTCAACAGCTTTCAACTTGCAAAACTTTAAATGATAACTGCCATCTCCATGTCATACAACATTCTCGTTGGACTTTGAGAGGAGGTGGTATTCGCGAAACAACATAATATCGTCTATCTTTCGTCTCTATGGGCCATCATGAAGTCACCTTGACAACTTCTTATCGAAGGGAATCTTGCAAGGCTCTTGACAATAACATTGAGCATTAATGAACATGTAGGACAATAGAGACAATTCTCAACCTGACGTGATTAGTGATGCCGTATCGATCATCAAATTGTTCCTTTTGTTTTCCCAGCTGATCTATTGTGATATCAGGCCAATGCCAATGAGGCTACCTATTTCCATAAAAATGCTTGCGTCGAGATTTGTTCCTCATTCTCACTCCACTGCACGTCCGCGATGGCCAACGCCTTCCCAGACCCACGATGCTCCTCACCGATCCAGACGCTCCCAGTCGAACTTTTGTCGTACATCTTCGTACTCGCGGCGCATGAAGTAGACGAAGACCAAGGGTTTGCTATTATTGACACCGAAACAATCAAGATACCTTTGGTCCTCTCCAGAGTCAACCACCACTGGCGTAACGTTACTTACCAAACCCCGTATTTGTGGACGAGCCTCTGTGTGACTGGAGCACTAATCAAGTCTGAGGCAGGACAAGGTGGTCACCTGGATACAACCCATATTTCAACATATCTTGCGCTATCTCAAAATCACCCACTCGACATTCTCATAGATGTTCGGGATGAGCAATGGGATTTTCAAGAACCAGGGTGTGTTTCTTTCCCGAGGGAGATGTCCAAGTTTTCTGAAATCTATCTTTCTTTCTTTTAGTTTAGAAGACAACACCGAACATGAAGGCCTCATGTATGAGCCGCCATTTACCCCCGCTCACATGCACAAAACGATATCTCTTCTACTTCCTCAAATGTTCCGCTGGCGCTCTTTAAGTATTTTGACCGATTCCTGGGTTCAGATGTATGTTGCGCTTCAAGAGATACAGCCTTTCATTACCGTTCATGGTGCTCCTTGTCTGGAAACTTTGACACTGATGCGTTGCAATGACTTCATAAGCTATTCGCATACATTCGCACCCTCTGACATGCGATTTCCCGCGTTCCTCGACATAAGCAACACTACAGCATCTCATCACAATCTTTTACCCCGTCTTCGACATCTCACTCTCCGTGGCGTTCATTTTCACTGGTCGTCACTCTCATGCATCCTGTCTAAGGCTGATCACAGCCTCAGCAGCCTTGATTTATCATCGCATTGCTTAGATGTCCGTCCTACTCCCGGCGAATTCCACCAGCTTCTCTCACAGTGCCCTCATCTAACGAGCCTCGTGGTGAATGGATCTGGCCCTCTCACACCCACCAATAACGGCGGAACATCCATCCTCAGTGAGGATATCCAGCCTGTCAATCTCCCTCGCCTCCGCGAGATGACCCTCGGGTATCGGTCTGTATTTGAAGGGCAAGCTATTCTCGAAATGATAGATGCACCTTACGTCGAGTCCCTCACCCTGGAGGATGGGAGTCACCCTGGCGCTAATGAAGATCTCAATGCTGGCAGCTTGCTCACATTCATCGCGACTCGCAACATCCCTGAGCCGATACGGGACGATCATGACTCCATCTGGATATACACCACACTTGACGGAGAGATAGCGGTGAATAAGGATGATTTCGTAGTCCAGAGACCCAAATCGCCAATCATCGATCTTCCAGGCAACGCAGCGTCAAGGGCCGTCTTTCCGCAGCTTCATAAGCTCACGCTACGAGGGGTCGACGCCAATGAATCTGACATCCATCGCTTCCTCAACGCCCTCCAACATCTCCGCCACCTCGAATTCCAAAAGATGTCGATACATTCCGTCCGAGCACTATATCCCCAACGAGCAGACCTTACCGAAGGCCCCGGTGTAATATTGTGCCCATGTCCCCAGCTGCGATACTTATGTGTCCGCAAAGCTGAGGACGCCCTTGAGGACTTGTTTTGCCTCATTGGTTCCGTGTCACGAGAACGATTCAACATTGGAGGCTCAGCGCTGCAGTCAATAGACATATATATCAATCAAGCGCAAACGCACTGGCCGGTTGAAAATGTTATACAATTGTCCAATGTTGGAACGATGGTGAAAGTTGTTAGAGAGGAACCGCTGTTTGATGAGGATGAGTCTATGGATTGCGATACGGATAGCGACTTGGATTCCGCGTTTGAACTTGGTGGTGTGTTTAATGATCCTAGTTTTGATGCCCTCTATGGGGCCTAGTTACTAGGGATCGTTTTGTTCTTGTCTTTGATTCTTTTTTATCATTCAGTGCATCTCTATGCATTGTACTGATAGAATGTAATAGCATCTAACCAAAAAATCCTGGAAATGATGAAGCCATGGATGTCGCAACTTAAAGTATTTCGAGAAAAGGGAGACTTCTGAAAACTATTACCTTGAACGGTGAATCGCGGAGGATACAAAATTCTATTTGTGAGACTAACAAAATCCAATCCGAACCCTTCTCAGAAGATTAATTTCTCGATACTAGATTCGAATGTCATGGTTGTGTAGGTTTCACATCTAAACAAAAACCTTATATATGGTGTTGGAGGCCTCCTGTGATAGCTGTACTGTAGCGCTTCAGCCTGTCCATAATTTCTCAGGGTCTACATACACATCCTTTACAACCTTCTGCAGCTTTTCAAGAGTACTTAATTCTAAGCGGATTGGATGCAAAAGATGGAGCTCACGAAGCGGAAACCCACGCTTCCGCACTTCTCTTAGAGTAGCCACCAGGTCATCGAGGTCCATGTCAGTCCCATCAAATCGACAATAATGTGTCACCAGACATTGTAGTGCCTTGAATGGGAGCTTGGACATTTTTTCTGCAAATGCCATACTTCCTGGCTCCTTGTTCCCTAAAATCGAAAAGTGAACACTCAGTGCATTTGAAAACACCTCTCCATGTCCCGCCAATCCTGATCCTCAAGTACCAGAAAGGAAACATGCAGGGTTTCCAAATATCCTTCGGAAAGTGCGTCTTGGAATGCGCACAGGATCGGACCATGCTGTCGATCGGCTCTCCTGAGTCCTAGCCGGATTGTCAAGCAAGGAGCATCCATAGATAGTCGTAAGCAGGTCCCTGGACGCTCCCAGATCTCAAATTGGATGCTCGAATCCACACACCGCACAGAGAGGTATCGGATATGATCAAAATTATGCTGGGAGAGTACAACTCCAAGGTCTCGTACTCTATCGAGCATCATCGGAACTTGGATACTTGAATCACGAGGGGGTCCGCTTCAATGCTGGATCGTGGTTTGGGATAAGACAACGTCAAATAGGAGAGTAGGGAATTACACATGGGCAGACTGTCATTTAACTCTAGCTGATGTAATTGAGGCAGATGAACTCTCTGCTGAGGTTTGGTGTGGAGAATGCATGCTTTTACCGGACCGAGGATGCATAAAGTTGGCATAGCGCTAATTGCAGCAAGGATCAAACTAAGTGGAACAAGCGTTGGTGGGTGAATCAATTTGAATGAAGTAAGGTTTTGGAGAAGATGATAATTCCATAAAATATCACGATTCTCAAGGCGCAGGGAACGTGAACGAGGGTGCATGACCACCAAAAGCGTCGCCCGAATTGAACTTATTGCCAAGATAGAATGTACAAGGTCTTGCTGAAATCTCGAGCTGTTCTAGAAGAGGCGCAGGTTTTGACCGGACCATATAGGTCACAGCATCCCGGCAGGTCAGATTCTGGGTAATGGATGGACAACGTCCGAGTTCTATGAATGTTGTTCAGAGAGATTTGAGCTAAGTCATCAGCCCTTCGATCGAGAATTTGTCGTGGAGTCTTATATCCAACGAATGTCCTCGAGCGCGGAAAACCATCTCTTCCTGCAATGTTAAAGGGCATCCGACTTCAGAACAAATCTCCATAGGCTAGGGCAGTCCATTGCAACTTGACGCCAGTGGACGCATGCATGGGTTACAACTGACCAAGGGAAATTCCGCGTCCCTGCAACAAATTCGGATACCATACATAAGATTTCCGATGGGATGCGGGCAGTGATACCAAGGGCATTGTGCTGCATCTTCAGCATGCGGATAGAAGCCTCCAGTTGCCTGATCTGCTGCCATATCGCTGTATATGCTGCCTGCCGTATTGTAGGATCCTCAGGCTGGTGGTGTGAAGTTAGTGCGGAATCCGCAAACAATGCTTATGTCCCGTCAGAACTTCGATATCCAGTAATCGCAAGAGTTATTACACACTTACACATATCGAAAAGGTAACCTGGGCAGCCGATTTGAAGGAATCCAGAGAGCCTTTGCGGTTGATGACGTTGACCCATTCCGGTTGCACGGCCGCCATCATGATTATGTAATGTTGCCATTCGAACGCAAATCTTTGGGCACATAGAGTTCTAAGAATGGGAAATACTACCGTATCTCAAATTTGAGTGCACACACACTATTCATCGGTGATCTGGTCGGCCCGGGCATAAGTACAAGACCTAATCACTTGTCCGTCAATTGCCACGAACGAATCTATCAGCTCCTTTCAGTAAATTCGAGAATCTCAATGCGCAGGATTCACTAGAATTGACAACGCGTCTCTGTCGCTCACCATCTTTATGGAGTAATCCCAAAGCAGAACTATTCAATCTGCTGTTCAAGAACTTGGTCTGGGGGAGAACTACTTAAACCGGCGCGGAAGCGGGAAATGCCGAGCTCGTTTCGGACGCACAACCATTATGGGGTGATGTTCGTTTAAATCTCTTCATGGGGCGAGTGCATACAAATACTTATACTATTTCTGAGCTCAGTTCACATATATAAAAGACATAGTCAATGTTCTGTCATCTTTGCGAAAACATCAGACTCGGCCCATCGTTTTAATTAGTAGGATAACCAATGAGTTCGCTCGCAGTACACAAAACCTGCAGTGTTGTTAGTTGTGCTGTGCGCTCTCACTTTGTTGATCTTGATTGAAACTCACCTCTCCAGGAAAGATGTTAGTACAATCGGCATCGATATTATGGTTATTTGCAAGGAGCAGGTCCAACGTAATATTAGCAGCCGTAGTGATGGCGGTGCAGGTATCGTTTTCGGCTACAACGTGAACAGTGGTACAATCCTGTCCTTCTAACCCCAGACAAAGAATCTATAGAGGCAGTATTATGTCAGTGCTTTCTGTCGCCGAGAAATCTGCATTGCATATACTGACTTGGCCGATCTGGAGGTCGACACAGCCCGATGCACCGACCTGGGGATTGTCGAGCTCAATTTGAAAGCTGTTGACAGGGACTCTGTAAGTTCCTTGGAATGTCGAAGAAGTTCGAAGTATCACTGACGTAGAAACATTCTGTTTCGCGCAAATCCCATCGCAGGTATCGCCGGATACCACTGTGTAGTTACGATCACATACAGAATTATCTCTGATAACAAGTGGGCTTGCATTTGCTATAGAACAATTGGTCTGCATGCTATCGAAGACAGTAAGGAAGAGTGTCATACCCAGGTAAAGGATTGCAGCAAGGAGGGGGGATAGGTAGAGGCAGATGAACATGATAGTATTTCTCAGAGGTAGGAAGAGTCCGCGCAATATTGTTCAACCTAGACTATCCAGGCCTGTTTTTATATTCAACAGCCCACTCCATTCAGCCCACAGCTATTTTTAGTCAACTAGAACAATGGGTTTCCTTCCCGTGAAAATGTTGTCATTAGCCCACGATGTACATTCTGTATCTTACATCATGGGCTTCTCAGAGTATCATGAGATAGACCCGTGGGTGTAATTTCCATCCCTTATGGTTGTGATATCAAAAAATGAATGTTCTTCCTATTTGGGTCCTTACCATGTCGACATCATCTCCACCAATGGATGCAATCACAAGTCAGCTGGGTTTTCTGTCATCATTTTTGTTGTTCCCAACAGCTCAAGCATGTGGGACCGATGACGAAACAGGCTCAGGTGTCACACTGCCAGTGGGACAAATTAGCGACCATATATGGTTATTAAATTTTGATGATATATGGCCACTAATAAGCTAGTGACTACTTGGGGATGTCTGCTACAATAAGCCGTCTCCCATCTCTGATGATCACTGATTTTGAACTTTTTCTTTTGATTCCTGTCATCCTCCCTATTCTGAGTAACTGCTACTGCATACTACTAGTATGTCTTCTGCAAGACCTTCCAGCAGCCTCACAATAATGATTTCATGAATTTGGATGATCTTTATCAGCAGCTACCGGAAGGTTCTCAAAGTCATGAATCTGTGAGGGTAACGCTCACAATGCGGGATACTCCTATCTAGCAAAGCAGAAGCCAAGAGCCAAGAGGTGGCAAGAGAGTACTAAGATGGTCGAGTGGTGGTCGAGGGTTGAGGCAAGCAGAGACAGAGTCGGACGATGCTATGGAGCTCACAGTCAATTCACTGGATAGACCTGGGGAATGCTGCTATTGATTGGTCGAAGGATATTCTATCCTTGCAACCGGCTTATATACTACATCTGTGGCTGCGCTATGACTAATACTGTATATGGTAAGCGGCCTGGGTATGCTAAGCACTATGACTAAGATGAGTAATCAGTGAGTAATCAATACGACTAAGCAGAAGGTAGAGTCCATGTCTACATCAGGTGACTAATACTCGACAGGAGCGGAGCAGAGAAAGGCAGGTGGCTGGTCCAGTAAGTCCATAAGGCTAAGCCCGAATAGAGTGGAGTCCCCAAGATAGGGTCGTCCCCTTACAGAATCATGGATCAAAGCATATTAATGAATGCTTGACTTGTACAATATCTTGAAAACATACGGCATACAAAAAATTTGCCGCTGCATTTAGTGATGAAATGCTCATTCCTGATCAAGATGATAAAGCTGAAATGGATGCAGTATGAAAGAAAAAGAATATTTCTTGGTCATTGTCATGCCTATCTCTTACAAGAGGCAGGCAAGATAGAACAACTCTGAAATAAAACCAAATCAATTGCTTCATAAGTGTCAGGTTCCGCTGACCACAGGGGCTCAGCTGCACTGGGCAAATCCTTACTAGGCAGACATGATTCCCTACACAGATAACTGGGCATTCAAAGAGGTTCTAAATGCAAGGGACTTGTGAGGATAAGCAATGGGGAGTGATCCAAACAAGTCAGGGGTGGTCTGGGAGGGTCTAGGATGAGTTGCGGGGAAAGGGGCAGACTTAATGGGGTGTCCAGCACAAGTCCAGGAGCAAGTATTGTAGGCATGGGGTAAGTGGAGGCTACATGAGTAATGGAAGCAGAGCCAGAGTTTGATGGGGGATCAACAGAAGTTGGTGGAGTTTGGGACCAAGCAAGCAGTGAGGTCTGGAGTTGGTTTAAAGGATGTTGGAGGGTCATAATCATAAGCACAGGATTCATAAAGGCATCAGGATGAAAAGGACTTGGGCACAATGAAAGAAACAGCTTGACAAGACAAGACAAGAATGGAAATAGATTGGATAGGTATGCAATCAATAATGAGAATGATAGCAGAGATAGAGACAAGACAAGACCAGGAGACTGAGAGTAAAGGAAATGTAACATGGGGACATGAAACACAAGATAGAAACAATCAGACCATAGGAAACATGAAGCAATAGGTAGGTAATATCAAGACTAGCATACAAGGAGTTACTCTGTGACTTATATACTGACTACAGGAGAGCTCTGGAAACAGCAGGGTTGGCAGCAGGGCTTGCTGGAGCTGTGCAGGGTGGACGGGTGTTGGCTAGGGTCAGGGGGAGAGTTCTGGAGGACAGCAGATGTGGCAGTGGAACTTGATGGAGCCATACTGGGTCAAAGGGTGTTAGTTATGATCAGGAGGCAGGCCATGTTGCATCTTGATGGGATCAGTTGAGAGTGGGGGCCATCCCAGAGTCATTGTGATGCTCCAGAGTGGGTCAGGGAAACTAGGGTGACAGTTGGTGATGTGCGATGGGGTCAGGAACAGTGGGGAGGTTCCAGGAGAGCCAGGAGAAGTGTTGGCAGCTTGTGGAGAAGGCATCAGAGTTGGTCAGGAGGCCATTGGAGTTTGCCAGAGAAGCATCAGAGTTAGCTGGAGTGGTTGTGGGGGTAGGTGATAGTTTGGAGAATTTGACTGGGCATTGGGGGATACTCTGGGGGAGTGGGCAGGTTGGAAACAATGTGCGGGGGTCTAGGGAGTGGGTTGTGACAATAAGCAAAAGCTGAAAATTGTAGGCACAGACAATGTACCATGAATCAACTTCCAAAACAATACTGGTGACTTGATTGACTGGCAGATCAACAACAGCATCAAGGAGAAGTTGTGACTAGAGGGTGATAGCAATGTTCCCTCTGACAACTAAGGCCTCTAACATCATCACTGCCTCAAGGAGGAATCACCTGGTCAATCTGGCATATAGGGATGGTTAATTAGTCCATGGGTCCAGGTCATTAAATATTTTTGGAGGGTGATGGTGATCTTCCATTTATAGTAATGTTTGGCTGTAATCATCAGACCAAACATGGTCTTGACACTTTTCCAGGGTTGAATTTTTGCTTGAATTTTGCTTATCAAGTCTTTCTGTCCTGAAAATTGGAAAGATTAATTCAGAATGGCTGTAAGGAAATCTTATATATATATATACTTTCTTTTATTAATACCACTAGTCATAACTAGTCTGAGATTGACAAGTCTACAATTGTTGTTGATACAGATTATCATGTACTATGCCCATACTGCCATACTTGCATCAACGTTGGAAAGGTTGGGCTAACCAACTGGGCCAAGAAACACAAAGGAAGCAAAAAATGTGACAAAAATCTCAAGAAATGCCAAGGGGCTCAGGTTGTCAACAAAACTTGGTCTAATGCTGCAAGCTTCTTTACACAAAAAGTCCCTTATATTCCACCGACTGTATCTCCACCTCCTGTTATTCTTTCAACTTTGCTGTCTTTGGATAATGTTATTTCTATGCCTGTCCCATGCCCAGAAGCCAAGTGCCTTCTTTGTACATTTTGGCAGAGGTCTGTGAAGTGTGTGAAAGAAACAGCAAACATCATGGTAGTGGGGCTTTGAAACAATGTCAAAAGTGAGAGCTATGGGGGAGCAGCCTGGTTCCCATACATCTGAATGATCCGATGCCCTTATTTGGAATATTAGTAAGCAGATAGATAGTCAGTCCAATGCACTAACCATAAAAAGAAATCCGACCCTATATGTCAAATTTTATTTTTGTTCCCTCCTTGCACTGCCTAAGAACATCATTTTTAGTAGATAGTACATGGACAAGACTGGCCTCTTTTCTTTAAGGGACTTTTAGCATATTCCATAGACTCACCCAAGGGGCCAAAAAATGTAACATCACTCTAATAGTGTGACCAGAGAAAAGCTCAGTAAGTGTCATTAATAAATCAAAAGAAAAGTACACAGTGGATGAAAGTAACTTGAAGGGGAATAGCCAGTATATTATCATAGCAAAAAACACTTGAGGTTGTGCAAAGATTGTTGGTCACTAGCACCATATTCATTCTTTTGGCTCAAAATATTGTTCCCTTCACCTGCCTGGTGAATCACAATTCATACAATCTTACACCCCAAAAACTCAAAATCTGAGGTACTCCTTTTTTGAGCTCAAGGGTTTCTCAAGGATGTTAGAACATCGTGGGCGTGACAAGTGTGAAGGGTACCGCGCACATGACTGACAGGGCCACTACGGGCCACTGACTGCTTTGTTTGACTGTGTACATATACTGCTTGACATATGCAACTATCCCCAGTCTTGTTTATACATCTCTGGGGGTACGTTACTATACTTACCTATACTTATACATATACACTAATCATACTTGTACCTAGATCAACTACTTACACATTGTGTCTAGGTACATACAATCCAGTCTTGTTTATACGTCTCTGGGGATCAACTACTTACACATTGTGTCTAGATACTGATTACATCAGTATATGTCTGCTGCTATCCAACTAGGATTCCAACAGGTTATGGGTTCTTTTTGAGCAGGCTACTCATTACAAGTACCACTGCTCGTTGGAAATCCTATTGTCTTTTGTCGATGCCAATTGCATTGGACTACCCCATTCAGAGTTGCCCCCCTGAGATTGTCTCTTGCCCCTGCCAGGGGTACCCTATCACATCCTGATTTAGAAAGGGACCGTATTGTTTATTCTGGCAATAAGAAAATATTGCTCTGCTACGTCTCTACACCTGGTCTATGACTACTGATTCAAAAATGTCCTCTACTGATGCCACTGCTCCCTCTGTTCATGCTATTTCCATCCGCAGAGCAGATTGGAGACATGACAAGTTCAACCATAACTCCCCTACTGCTAACTTTGCAAAGTGGTCCAAAGCTCTTCAGATTCACCTCTCACTGCTTGGCTTAAAATTCTATGTGTTCTCCCCCTACATTGCCACACCTAGTGCCAGCGCCGAGCCTGTAGCCTACCAGAATTGGGTAGCCAATGACAATCTTGTGCGCGCTGTTGTTCTTACCACACTCAACAAATCTGAGTATGAAGGATTGGATGATGCCAAAACTGCAGCATGCTTATGTTTGATTGTGAAGGAGCGGGCAGAGGGTGAAGGTCCTGTTTGCATGGTGACGCTGCTCCGCAAGGTGTTGAAGATCCAGTGTCTACCCACTGAGCCCCTGACGGAGACTGCAAAATGCATCTGCGATATTGTCGACTGCATCTTTGCCACAAAGACACTTGACAAGGATCTCTTCAAGTGTATTGTTGTAAGGGCAACCTCCAGGGTGGCAGATCTGAGTCACGCAGCTAGCAGAGGGGAATCCGAAGTATATTAGCATTGGTAAACAACAATACAATCTGTAACTAATCACCTAGCAGAGGGGAATCTGAAGAGAACAAGTCTAAGGATCCCTGCTGCTAGGCATGGCGCATCAGTGCGGCGGCGGCATGAGAACTACTGTACAGG
>JABFYK010058331.1:0-27175 GCA_018849495.1 Termitomyces sp. T123_Mx157 | reverse complement strand
CTTTCAATTCTGCTGAATGTCTCCTGCTTTCCCTTCCTCGCCCTCAGACTCCACCGCCTCCTCCCCAGAGCCCCCCCACATCGTCTGCAGCCCCCCCATCGTCGCCCCCAAGCCCCTGCCGTACCACTCCCCCACATTCCTCCAGTTCGACCTCCCCGATATCGACCAGGATCTCTCCCATCCCCCATATACCACCCGTCGTTCCTCGAAACGTAAACGCCCATCCGACGACGACGAGCCTGCTCAGAAAATGCGCACTGTCTCCCCAGTGCCCCGTTCTCACCGTTCTGAGCGCATGCACAGGAAACGCACCAGAATGCTCACGTAGTTTCACACTCGCGTAAAAATAGCACGCAGTAAGAAGCAACTTCACTCCCATCAACTCCTTTGTCTGACTCGATGTTCGAGCTACCAGCCCCGCGATGCTAATACAGAGTATAGCGATATCAGCGCGGGTCTCAATCGCCCCGAAATGACCGCAGACAAACACTTGTTCCTACATGTATCATACAAGATGGTTCTACTGAGAACAACCACTCCACGACATATCACAATCACTCCACGACATAACCATACTGCCCATCACGTCACAAGAAGTACATACTCTTGCTCACGTTCTCGTTGACCGGCCGGAATTCCTGCTCCCAGAGTTCCAAATTAAAGCTTCTTGAGACTTTGGAATCAGTACTGCTGGAATCGTCGGCATATCTGAGATTGGTCTCCGGGTCAAAGTGAATGTCTCCACGGGAGCACACCAGCTGCCCCATGAACCAGTCAGCCGGAGGAATGTCACATGCGGGATTACTACAGGGGAAAAACATACGTCGGCATCTACGGGTAGATCAGTGTTGTTTGTCAGCCATGGTAACAGAGACAAGCGGAGGCAACCTACAATAGATAGGAGCAGGGATAGAAACCGAGCGTGTGGCCTTGGCATAGACATGACACAACGCAAACGCGAGTTGTTGAAGTCTTCCATCCGGCAGGCGGCGACAATCAGGAAGAGTGCCACTTGGAAACACTGTGTACGACCCACTTGGCTAAATCATTTTGGAAAATTTCATCCACCAGCACACTGTAATGGCTGGATCGTGAAGCTGTGACATTTCCACCCGGGGTCAGGGTCAATACTTCGGAACATCTAAGACATCCACGTACTTCCTTTCACAGCAGCATGGCTCTGAAGATAAAAATCAAGTGTTACGGGATGGGTGACCCCCTTATCAGCCACAAATCCCGCACGACAATTACCAGTACGATCTCGAGTGCTGTGTCATGAAGAATGAGTCAGGACGCGCGAAATTATTCAAGAGTACACTACGTGCCTGTTATCCTGCGGGAAAAAGATGATATGGTGCCTGTCAAGACGTACCGCTCGTATTACTCATGCCCATAGTTAAAGTAAATGAACGAACTTACTTTTTACCTACAACGATAAAAGTCAGCTTAGGCTTCGGCCTTTGAACTTCCTTTTCCTTCCAGACGTCATCTATAGCAGCTGCACAATAATGGGAAAATGTTAGTTCCAGGCACGAGCCAAACGGCACTCCACACTTACCCCTCATCGCGCCAAGTTCCACTTCTAAGACATGATCAAATTCACCCTCAGAAACACCGTCCCTGAAAAACACAATCCGCCCGGGGGGGCTGTTTCGCATACCGAACGAAATCACTGCCCTTTTGAACATGTCTCGAAGGCCTTCAATCGTCCCCACCCGTGGGTTTTGGAGGCCAGTGAAAGCGGCGTACTGGGTGGCGAATCTATCATAGGACCAGACAAGACTTGTAACAGACGGCTTCAAAATACCAGGGCCCGCATGACCCACATCGGCACCTGGAGTCAGGTTGAATTGAATTTAGTGTACGTATCCCGCGGAACATGTACTATCACTAACCCATGATCATGAAAGGTTCCTTCATAAGTTCATCTATTACGGCCGATTGCGTCAGACAGTTCTGTCCACCTAGTCTCGCATTCAACCTATGTTAGTCGACCATCAGTGACTGAGGTGCCGCAGGGGAAAGAAACATGTTCACTTGAGACCGACGTTTCCCCAGTATTGATCATTCGCTCTCTTGACTTTCTCTTCACACAAACACTGAGTACGGGTCCCTGTTACACCCGTAAATCAGACCTCATAACTGAGAAACAATCAGCCCATGTGGATGAACCTGTTATAATATCACCCCAGTGTTTCACACGGGTTCGAAGAGCAGGAGCTCGTGCAGGCAAAATGACTATTACAATCATCTTGCCTCGGTCGTATCCATGGGTGAGAGCTTTGTTCAGCAGTCCATCAAGAGACTACAATTATGTATGTAAAAATCAGCTTGAGAACATTGGAGAATCTAGACCCTCACTCGTTCGACAGCATTTCCTAGTCCTTGGATTATGTCAATTGGAGGTCTTGTGCCTGAAGCAGGTTATTCATTGGGCACATGGCCGACAACGTCATAATACGTACTCATTCCTGCACAATGATTAGCACGCCTGTAGCTGACGATAAGCAAGAGTCCCTACCCAAGACTCGGCAACCACCAGCCATACTTTTCATACACTGTTCGACTTGTGCTGGTCTAATCGAGGTACAAAAGTTGACTACACCCCAGTACTCCATACCAACAGGTGACTGCAACTTTAACCCTCTCAAGTTCCATGCACCCTCACGCGGCGTCTACATCACCATCGGTATGACTTCATCTTAGGACATAATGTAGAGAACCCACCACTTGGTTCTTATTACCATACCAGAGAACCGGTGTTTCAAGAATCTTGCCTGTGACAGAGATCGGCCGTGTCTCAATCACCATGCCTGCTTCCACAAGGAATTCCGAGTTTGCATATCCTTTGACCTAGACGAGCAACGGAAAGTTGTATCGCCATCATGATCATCATCAATACTCGAACGAAATAACGTACAGGTGACTCCACTCCCGTGTCACCCGACACAATTTGACGCAGACGGTCGACAGGTTTAACAGTTGCGTAGTCTACCATCGCCTTGGTCAAATGATCTGGGATTTTTTTCTTATACAGTTGACCAGGCAAGACGGTACACTCTTCTGCGGGCACGACGACAGGACAATCGGACTTTTTGGGGGACAGACGCACTCCAATGATGTTTGGATGTTTAATCGTAATGTTATGCGCCGCCTTAAAATGTTCCTGGATTTGATCGTACTGTAAGAAAGCGGTATAAGCCGAAAGAGCGAAAAGACAATGTTACCTGGACACTCATATCTCTGTCGTCCTTCGAAAAGATATATGTCCCTGCAGCGGGAACAAGTCCATAGATGGTTCTTACCCTTTTTTGAGTCATTGATGTGTTGATTTGTAAACCTTTGAGCTGTTTCTGCAATGCACGAAAATTTGGGCTCTTCTCGTCCAGGACCAGAGCTCGCACGTCATTTTTACCGAGAAAGTCTAAACACACATCGATAAGTTTCCCACTGGCGTGTCTGGAAACGTTGTGAAATTGAGATTCGTGAAACGAGGAGCAGAACTTACACGGCGGCAACTGATATATCGATATTAACGAGCATCCGTCCTACAGCGGGTCGCACAGATCTAGTGGCAAGACAAGTCCATTTCATCAGATAAGAGAAATCTATATAATGAGACCTACTGAAAAAAGCCACGCCACAATTCCAATCCTGAGCCAATGGCCCTTGAACCTTGCGGAGTAAAATAAGCCCTACCATTATTGACATATTTTCTGTCGTACGGTTAATATACGGTTAGCTATAACTGGAGCGGAACTCTCACTGGTTCGACTCTTGGCGTATCAGCAATTGGAGAAGATTAGTGGCAGTCAAGGTCTTAGGGTCTGACTGGCGTCCGTTGATTAGACGGGCCATATCTCTGTTGTGAGGGTCAATAATTGTGTTGTGTTGTGTAGATTGAATATATTTTACGATGTCCTGACCGGCTCTCCAACAGTTTCCGTAAGTTTGACATTGTATACTCCTCGCGTATAAGTAGTGGCCGACCGTGGCAATACGGCAGTCAGGGAAACAGAAAACTAATGTGTATTAAGGGAGCAGCTGTCATCAGAGAAGCCAGACTCCTTACATTTCCAGTACCTTCAGCAGGCAACTCAAGGGGTTTCGAGGCATATAGAAGGACATTCCCGTCGTAGACTGCTCGGGGAGAGAAAATCTCGGGCGCCACCACTGTCTGTAATTTATGAATAATCTCTTGCCTCTTGCGAGGAATCGTGACTGCTGGGGTGAAAACTTTTGGGTGGTTAGCTGCAAGATGTTCGGGATCTGAATTATGTCTCTTGGCTCACCGACTGGCGAGGCAGGTCAATCGGAAACACAGGCAAAAATCGATAGAATGACTCACTATCGTATTGTGTATATTCTTTCACCGGTAAACTGTGATGTAGTCATTATGCTGTTTGCATTGTCAAAGAAAAAACACACCTGCTGATTTCAAAAGAGTTTGTTGTAACGCTGACGGTCTGTTGAAGAGGTTGGTGTTGACGAGGTTGAGAGCGATGCATTTTTTATGCTGGGATGGAAAAGAGGCACCTAGCCTTTTATAATCAGAGTCCCAAGGTGCCGCCACTAAAGTACTGATATGTCAGACAGGAAGTTTCCACATTGACAAAGATGAGCGGCGTTTTCCAAAATTAGCACACGTTGTGCGACGTGCATATCAAATTGAATTACAGAAGCACAAAAGTAACTTAAGCGGCGTTTTCCAAAATTAGCACACGTTGTGCGACGTGCATATCAAATTGAATTACAGAAGCACAAAAGTAACTTAGGAAGGCCTACACGCTGACAGAAAGTCAGAACTCGTGAATTCGGGGAATCGCAAGATGATCTCCTCACATTCTGTCAGCGATCTTAAAAAAAGCGGACGGCGATAAACGTGAGCAAGCACGAGCTAAGCAATAGTGGAAAAGTACTATATTTCTCAAGACATATATCCTGAAACCCTTTCTACGGATGCCCGACCATAGAAAAGCCATAAAGAGATAAGGAAAACGAGAAAGACAGGGATGTCTACAGAAAAGGAGAATGTAAATATGTGAAGAAAATGTGAGGACCGTACATGTAGCGGGGTCGTTCCAATTGTAGTAAAGCCGTGGGCTGGGCGGCATATTACGAGAGACCAGATGGAAGGGGTAGCTGCAATAAGAACGGGAAGCTGTTTAGCAGCATACAGTGGACTGCTGTGACTGCACGGACTGTCCAGGAGTGACAGTAGAGGACTTTGCGGCTCCTGAAGTTGAGGTGGTAGATCCCATTCTAAACGGGAATGTTAGCGGTATAACATAAAAAGGCAAACGCAACGTGCCTGTCCTTGATCTGTTTAGCCATGGTTAGGAAAGCCTGCTCAACATTAGTCGCATTCTTGGCAGATGTTTCCAAGAAGGGGATGCTAAGTTGGTCCGCAAATTCCTGTCGGAGATGTCAAAGAAATAAAAAGGTTGATGTAAACATTGATACTTTGGCAACACTGTATTCCACAACTTTCTTCCCTGTCAAGTCAGACTTGTTGCCCACGAGCAACTTGTTGACGCCCTCCGACGCGTATCTATCAATCTCTTGCAGCCATTGTTTAACATTGGTAAACGTTTCTGGATAAATGGAATTAAAAATGTGGGGATGGAGCATGTTAGAGACGAGCCCATACCATTGTCAGTCACGTCGTACACCACGATAATTCCATGAGCGCCACGATAGTAGGATGACGTGATCGTCCTGAAACGTTCTTGTCCTGTCGAAACGTGTCAGACACGGAAGAGGACTGTTTTGTCAAGTATGCCTACCTGCAGTATCCCACTGATGAGAATTATAAGACGTAAGTAAAACTAGTTCAGAACAATCAAAAGACAGATGCGACAAGGGCACAGAGAATCTTGGTCTTGGCAATAGCCTGCTTGCCTAGCGCCAATGCAAAGGAAGCATACTCACAATCTGTAGTTTCACGGTCTTGCCCTCGAGTTCTATTGTGCGAATCTTGAAGTCGACACCAATAGTGGAGATGTAACTCTCGGTATAGGTGTCGTCGGCGAACCGCAGAAGCAAGCAGGACTAGGGATATTGGAATGAGGGACCTGAAAACATGCCACATGAATAGGCCACATACCTTGCCGACACCAGAATCACCGATGAGGAGGAGCTTGAAGAGATAATCGTACTCGCTAGTATGCATTATGGTGGATGTGGAAGGCAAAAAGAAGAACTAATAGAGAGCAAAGCGGTTTGAGAGGAGAGCGTTTGGGCTGCGTCAACACAAGGCAGTGGCAACAACGGCACGCGGCCTTACCCGGCCATCCACGGCAACTCCGGCCGGCCGGTGATCGCATTTCCCCATTCGTCATGTCCTGGTTTTAAGCTGTGAACATATTTTGAGGTAATTTACCCCTTGCAGAGCTGGGTCTTCGAATTTGCTCTATGACACGCATCGATGCATGATGCGGCCCTGTTTCTCCATATCTTCTCCAGATTCATCTCTGAGTACTCTACCTCACTGGCAGGGCGGCATTTGTTCTGAAATAGAATTGACTTGGTCGCACTAGGAAGTCTTTGTCCAAGGGCCAGACCTGATAACTGATTCGAGGATCTGTAACTCTTGTGAAACACTAGAACTTGAACTCAGGAAATCTCGACCTTGTGCCCTTATAACTCACATATATATTGCATTGCAAAAGTGTTCATCGGAAGACCACTGATGCGGCTTAAATATATCACCAAGCTTCATCGAGCATCCATCTCCGGACTCGAGATACATCACCTTTTGAAATTTTGTATGATCGAAGGGCTCTATCTTTGTGACTCGTTTTTCCAGACCAATACTTGCTCAGCGAGCCGGAGATGACGAGGGCATCACAAGCAAAACAAATGTAACATGTATATAATATCTATGCCTTGGCTTCGCATGGTGGATAGATGAAGCCTCTAGGTCGCGTTGGAAGGAATACATCATCCCCCTGTTTCCCCTGTTTCATGATGCGCTGTTCATCGTTTGCCCGGCCATACATTTACTGCAATCTTCGTGACACACTTTTGTGTATCCGTGCAACAGGGGGAGAAATGTATTGTCACGATGTTCAAGATAATTAACATGCCTAGTCGTACCAAGGTCTTTCAAGGTAACACGAAATATACGTCGACAAAGGTAGGATGAACTATAGACAATGACTCCTATCAGGTACATAATTGCGAATATAGTACGAAAAATATATGAGAACAGACAAATGAAGGATGAGATGCAGAGTACAGACTCTAGTGTTTGATGGGACCTGGCTGGACATACGTAGGTGCATATCCGGGCTGGAAATTCTGATCATAGCCTTGTGTTGGTTGAAGACCAGGATTATCCCTTGGATAAGATTATTATTATAAGTCGAGGTATAGTGGCAAAGGGCAACATCGCCACTCACCCGGGAGTTATAGGCAACGACCAGTGACAGATACTGCAAAGCCACATATGTTTTCTGGAAAATGGGATGAGAGGCACCCAGAAGAGCTCGAACCATGTAGTGCTCTTTGCGGCCATAACAGAAACTGCGAACAAACGAGAGTCAGCAGTGATGTCATGCGGAGAGACTGATATCCCGAGGTCCAACCGTTATGACATCGCGGGCATATACGCGCAGATTGTTGCTGTCCATCGGGCTTGAGCCTCGTCTGACATCCAACTTATAGAAGACTCGATTGGTTTTGGGGACTCGGACAATCCGGGTTTGACTCACATATGATTGGAACACAGACTGCAGTTTGTTTGGGTCAGTACGTTGGTGCTCGAATTCAGGCGACCTACAGAACATTGCAAGAGTATAATACGAAAAGACTGAAGATATTAATATGAGAGTCTGGGTGAGAATGAAGCGGTCGAATGACTATGTAGCACGGGTTAGGTTAGGTCGCAAGGGGGGGCAGTGCTTAGATCGCTGATGTCATCTTATCTTATCCGGCGTATCAGTATTAGGTTTCAAACTTCAGAGTCAGGCCTCAAGTTTTGATTGCTTCTTCAATACTGACGTTCTGCTGTGAAGTAGTAGTACAATATGTAAAGCATGTCTTACATCGTGGTGATTCTCGTTGAAAGTTGAGAACCGCGCGTTCGGACAATAAACTCTTCCATAAAAGGCATCTGCTCCACCTTCGCGTTTCCCGGGCCGGTGCCAATACTTGTAGGGATGAGAACTAAAAATGTACTGGTCTGCTCGCTCTCTTGACTCGGTTACCTATGAAATTTCCGTTTCACTTTGGAAAATGCATATCAAAAGATGCTCAGCTTTCAGCGCATCAGCTGTCATATCTGGAAGGACTTCTCAAACTTTACTCGACGGCCTTCAAGTCGTGTTTGAGGGTCCTGATTCATGGACTATAGCGAGAGCCTTATTTCAAAGTATAGCTTCCAAAATTTAGTTATGTAGGAGGACTTTGGTGTCTTCTTGCAACCACTTGACCACGTCTGATGACCGTTCGCGGCGTCAAGCTCCATCTTTCATTCTCAGTAGCATATTCCTTAATTCAGACTAGACAACTTGTCGCCTCACTTTCCTTAATTGAAACAAACATCTGCCCACAAACGTATGCACCGGTGGACTCACCGACCCCGACTGCTTTGTCAAGTTTATTCTGACAACGTGTAAGTTTCATGCTTGTTTTGACGCTGCCAAATTCGTATATTCAGGTCTTATGGCGTCGTCCTGAGGCTGGGATTCCTCTCCGGATGACATCCGGGCAATTCCGCTCCGCCGGCAATGATCCTTGTGGGCGCTCCTCTCATCTCTTCATTCATGGGGTTATTCACTCTCCGGAGAAAAGACAAAGATAACTCCACTCCACTAGGACTAAGAAAGACCAGCCTATTGGATCATATTATTACCAGTACTCCTCACATCAGCATCTGACGTTTCCGTGACGGGTCTAAGAACTTGTTCCTAGTTGAAACAAATACTGTCTTTGGGAATTTTAATTATATACCTCTAGACAATGATACATGTACACTCAGGTGATCCCCGACGCAGATTCTATCAGATATTGTTGGTACGCCACAGATAAATAGGAAAATTTATTTCCTCCCGCAGCGGCCATCAAATAGTCCTAGCGTAGTAGGTGCAAACATTCAATTCAAATGAGTTCAAGGAACCTGCTAAGATTGAAAGCATCAGGAAAAAATTTCTCTAGTTAGATTAATACTTGTCCCGAACATAATGTATACGTAGTTATTAATTATGAAATTATAAGGAGGAACGTAATTCCAGGAGTAAGTATCTATTGTACACATGATTGATTGGAATTGATAACAGTATGCAGTAGTTTCGAAGCATTATCAAGAAATATATAAATAGAAATAGAGAACAAACAGCAAAGGAGATTACGAGATTGTACAAAGATGCGGTCAGTGATAATAACTGCTGCAGTCATCGCCGAACTGTGGACAGCCTTGCGGATCAGCGCCTTGGTGTACCATAGACGAACCGGAGCCTGAGAATACACCAGGATCGAGATACGTCGATGAGGACGTACTATGGAGTGAATGGGCGCTTGAAGGGGGATCCCGGTGATGATAATGTCCATTACCCAAGACCTGGCCATCATGCATGCCAGGGCCAGTAGGTGCGTGAAAACTGAACTGGTCCATGTCCGAAGGTACATGATAAAACGGCTCGTGAATATCGCTTTTATAAGACATGGAGGGTATACCATTGAAGGCCGGGGAGCCTCGAGCACTGACGTTGACTCCAGTGCCTGCACTCGTGGCGACAGAAGTGGCGGTTCCGGGCGGTGTGTATGATGGCCAACTACTGCCTCCTTGTCCGTTGGAAGAATAGGCCGTACTTGGCACAGATTCCGCGCGGCGTGGGGACCGTAGAGGCGGAAGGAGTGGGCGGTCATGATCATCCATGGTCGGGTACGCATGCGCAGTGTAAGAAGCCGCCTGGACGGGTGGCACTGATTTTCTGTAAGTCGTGTCGGGATAGCTATTACGGCCCGGTCCGTAGCGGCTAGTGTTACGGCTGACTTTACGGTTCTCCCAGATCATTCGGATTGTCTCCGACCGTTCCTCGCTGCGAGAGAAGCCCCAGCGCATCTCGGACAAGGCAGCTAAACAGATAGTTACAGCATCCTCAGCTAGCAAGTGACCCCGACCTCGAACCTGGTCATCGTCATCCAAGCCAATGAACTCGCCTTCAGCACTAGCGGACAGGAATCCAGCGAAGAAACAGCCATCTCGAATCAGGCCGGCATCCCATCTAAAAAGCCCACAGTCATTTTGAGTTAGGTGGAACTTAATAATGCGAAGAACGACGGGAAGAAGGTCAAGGCATTTTCGAGTGGCGATGACATGCAGATGATGGGGTGATAAATAAGGAGACGAGGAGGAGTGCGACGATGGACGAGAAGGGGATCCACCTGAGAATATAGAGTCACTCCGTTTCGTCATGCATTGTTTGAGCGACTCCCGAATGATATTGTCTAGTCCAATTCAAGATTAACCCAAAATTCGACGAGATGTCAATTAAATATAAAACTCACGGCATTCAAAGATATAGATCTACCATTGAGACAGAGGTAATTGAGTGATCGTTATCACAAAAGGTAAGCGTACTTACCTGCCAAGCACTCACAAACTGATCTAGACTAGCGGACTCTTGATCAGTTGGGCTGTTTCGCCGCATACACTCAAATTGCTTCCAGCAGAGATGGAGATCCTCCCATATTTCACGCATCCCCTGGGCGTCGATGAGACCGTGTTCTTCTGCCCTACGAGTGGCCTTTGGACCGGTGAGAACGGAATGCACTCTTCTGCATATCGTACTGAGCTGGAGGGGTAGGGAAAAGAACTGTGAAGTTCTCAGAAAGACTTGAGCAGCAGCAGAAGATTGATTATCCTGAGGAAGAAGACTGTGGCTCGACAGCGGCCGGACGGATTCTGGCGGTGAAGGCGGCATACTAATGGCAGGATTGTCAGAAGTAAACGTGTACGCTGGCAGGGTATTCTGGAATGCTTCATAGTCATCATTATCGCTGTGATACTATTGAGACCCGGATTGATAAATGATAAGAAATAAAAGCTTACAGGACCAGGCGACCGCCGCGCATACCGGTGGAAAAGCCTTCTTGCATGTGAGCATACCAAAAGATTCGAGTACGGAGCACCAAGTCGTCTACGGTATCAGGGAAGGGGGTGATTGGTGCGGCAGGACCGGCCGACGAGCCCGAGAGATTGCAGAGGGCCTGAGCCTGCGATAGGGTAGCTTCGTAAATAGCAAGTCTCTCTAGAGGGTGAGAGTCTAATTGGAAAGCGTCATTAGGCGACGGCGATGGAAGATAAAATTTTGTTACCTTCAAGCAGAGGAATTATCAGCAACAAAACACGCACACCGTCCCAGGATGGTCGTCTCATGACTCCATGAAAATCGATGAGTTCGAGCACCTCCCTAAGCATGGCATCGGTGGTTTCCTTCCTGTCCTTCCTTGTTCTTTCAGAGGGTGGCTCTTTGGATTTCAATTCTTGGTGAGAACTAGACCTTTTGGAACCCATACGGTGACTCGTAGCAGTTGGCGTCTCGAGATCGGAGCTGTCACGAGCATCGTCATGAGTATCAGGGAGACCTCGTTCATCAAGGCCGAAAGAAGCGGCCCAAACAACTAGGATCATAGCAAGAAGACCACCTTCGTGACCGAGGGGCTGAACGCCCTTAGTATGGGCGATATAGCGGGCAGAAAATTCGGCAGAATCAAGTGCAGGACCTAATGGAGAAAAAGTCAACGCATGGGTGATATAAAGAACGAAAGACGGACGCTGAACGGAGAACCAGTTCCAAAACGGACTGACAAAGAACTCCGGGGATAGCTGAGGAATGATGCTAGGAAGACGGGTGGAAGGCGGCAATGCATTGGCAGTGCCGTCCGGCCCTAGGACTTTGCCGTATATTGCTCTATGGGACGGTCAAATTGACTAGTAGCCGAATGGCCGGATAGACGTACTCGACCTGTTGCAGACGACGACCACGTCGCAGAAGCTTTACGGCTTTGACATCAGCGAACTCGTCTCTGGGGGGAATTTGGTACAAAGTTAGATGAAGGAAGAGCACAAGGACTAACACGCATTTGAGGCCGCGTTCTTTGCAGTTCGAACAAGACGGGTGTGGGCCGACCGTGGTGAACGGGAGATCCTTGAGATCACAGCGAACTCTGGAATTTATATGTCAGAGAAAGACAGGAAGAAAATAAGGAAGCAAACCTCCGCATGCGACAAGCGCCGCACGCCGAAAACTGCTGGCGAGAAGACTTTGGCTGGCCAGTGGGACGACGGGAATAAGGAGTGGGTTTGGAGGAGGAGGGATGGGAGGAGACACCTCTCGGAGACATGGGGGACAGGAAAAAAGAGGACAGAAAGGGGTTGATTTAAGAAGTAAGTATAAATCGAAGGGGACTTGGCGAGAATAGCACGACTGGAGCGGATCTGGAAATGAGAGGAGATCTGTACATTCTGACGTGCAATCGACGCTAGGATTATGGCTGCAATTAATCTGGTATTTGGCTGACTTTTTGTCGAGGGATGATATAGAATCAATTAGGGCGAGATCCGAGTGGGGCATGGAATCTCAGGCAATATGCCCGAATAAGGCAAGTCGCTGCCAATCGCAGCCCTGCCAGCCAATCCTGAGCATGCCTGCTTGATGTCACCAATCATTGATCCAATCTCGAACCTTATCGCGCCTGCTACCATTATGACAAGTTCCCACAAGGGTCGCGTTTTCCCACACTCAGCGCCACAGCCGATCACGATCGTCCAATCAGCCCTGCCTTCTTCAGCGCCCGCCCCAGCGCCCCCGCCGTCCGCTGCTCGCCGTTCAGGCGCCTGTCCCGCGCCATCGCCGCCACGTCCCCCCCGTGCTTTGCCACAAGCCGCCCCAGGTACGCCATCTCCCCAGCAGACACGTCTCGCCCCCCACTCCCTGACAGCGCTATCTCCAACGTCGTTCCATTTTGCTGCACCACCGTTGATATCCGTTCCAAAGCTAGAGAATGTGTCATGAGTCTATCATCACTTTTCATACACAGAAGCATTCCGTAATGAGATGAGAAGCACAAGAACCTCTCGACTTCCGCACAAACCGTGCGAATCCATCTCCAACTCCACAAATCACAGATGCCTGGAATGATATTTGTACGTGCCAGGGTCACTCGAGAAATATCGTTGTCATCGTGAGCCACATGTCATTCCTACTCGGCCTTCATGTGGTCCTGGGAGCTCTCGTCACCACTGCCAGGCTATTTGACAAACCCATCGTCTTTGTCAAATGCAACCAGCCCCATAAGGCCAATTTCAATGTATCATAATGGAGGGTCCTGACTCACCTTCCACCACATTCCCGTCTCCGTTCGACATCTTGATCTTTTCACCACCGCCCAAATCAGTCACCCAAGGTTCTAATACGGCACAATCTACCTCTGGTTCATGCAAGCTCTCATCCTGTCGAGTCTCGCTGTCATCTTGTGGGAGCTCGATTCGCAGAACATTCCCTGCGTCGTCACGTATGATTTTGCCAAAGCCTTTCGGAACTGGAGGTGCGCTTTCCAACTGCGAAGTCGATGCGATCTGCCTCTCCTCAATCCGCGATCGGACTTCTATGCGTTCTGAGCCACCGGAAGCAAGTGGGTTCAAGTCGTGTATCAGCCCAAGTGCGACGTAACTAGTTCGAGAGAATTCAAGTTTGAATAAGAACAGAGTAGCGGGAACACACACTTTTGTCGGACAGTCTTTGTCTTGTCCCATGCGTCCTGGAGAATTTTTGGACCACGGATAGCTATACATTGGCAACATTAGACAATACAACTTTTACATCAGCAGCAACGTACGAGGCATCTTTCTCAAATTGCGTTTGGCATGCCGAGAGTGCGATACTGCTTTGTGAGATGAAGAACGGGCTTTTCGCCGTTGACGAGGATTTGCCATTTGACTTGTCAAGGGCTATCTATAGCGTAAAAGGTACTTGATGGATGTGTATAGCGAACCCAAGTAGACGCCTGGTATGTACAATTGAAAGCAAGATTTTTGTGATCGGGTTTGAGTCCCAACAGGCAGGTGCTCTCGGATGAGAAAATTCCGCGGCGTTCTCCGATACAACCAACTCTTCCGCTGTTCTCCGTCTACAACCACCCTCTATCGTTCTCATGGCCCGCCTAGCTTTTCAAGCACGATCCCCAGTCAATGTCGGTCTCTCTGTGCGTGTAATTTGAGTGATTTGTGGGACGTGTGATTTCATCCTCTTTTCAGGTCACTAGGCAGTGGTTTACCTCACTAGGTATCTGGGGCGTCGGAGCAGGGACAGCTGCACTTTTCGTGCGTTCTAAAGCACTGTTTGGCCTTTTCGCTTGACTTAGATATATATAGGTGTTGTCAGTGACACCACTTGTGAAGCGGGAATTCCTGGTGAAAGTTCCTGTGGTGGGAACCATGCCATTTTCCCCGTGAACAACTAATAAATCCTTTTGATAGTTGGGCAGCTACTACGAGGACAAAACGCCGGCGTGTGACAAGCCCTTCTAAATCTGCATGTATTCCCATAGATGTCACAAATCTTAACATAGAAAACCGACATCTCGTCCCATCGATGTTCATCTTGAGCATAGGCTCTGCCGGACCCCCATAGGGCCCTCTTGCTGATCCTATAGTTTACTGGTCGCCGTCGGCTCCGTACTTGTGAGGTCTATCCCAAGTTTAGACTCTAATATCTTGACCGCGGCCAAAGTTTGTCCGATTGCAACAACTATCAAATATCGATGAGCCACGGCGATCACTGAGCCTGTGGAGTGATATCGTACGGATAGTGTTCATCCCGAGTGCTTTGGCAGCTTTCAAGTTCCTGTCAAAAGTGCCTTGTTAGCCGTGGAGTCGCAGCCGTACAAATGAAAACAAGTTCCCACATTCCAATGTCATCAAGAAACACTGCTTGCCCCGGTTGTATGCCATTCCGTTCACATGCCAGTAGGTAGAACCCGGGTTCTGGTTTTCTTGTAGCGAAACCAATGAGTTTACGGAAGCTTCCGAGAAGCCGTATCGTTTACCGCATTTTTAGAGTACTGCTGTCGCAAAAATCGTCAAATAAAGTTCGAAGGTGATTGGGGGTGGCGCCGTCATCCCAGCCCAGGAACTTTGCCTCTTCGGGAGGAACATCTGCCTTTGCAAAACCATTGGTTAACGCAATGATTTTATACCGCCCACTTGCTGTTCAATGCTTCAGTGCGTGGGACATACGTTCAATAGCTGGGTTGACCTCGAATACGATGAATGGCTTGTAGGATGTGCGGGTCGTATGTGTTTGAGCCACGCATCATCATCCCAAACAACTGCCAGAGTTATTAATCAGGCGTCCAAGGATAGTCGTATCCGATGAGACCCTACTTCTCTTCCATTGACGTTGAGTGTTTTCGGAAGAGGGGGTACCTCTTATTTAGAAGTAGTCCATAAATAGCTTGGACGAAAGAAATCTGGAGTGACCACCTACTGAAGCCCTTACGCTTACAATATCTGGAATACCTGTCCAAAAGGTCAACTGAGGATCCTACAATATTTCTTCGACATGCCATAAATTCCCATTTGTTGTGTCAGAAAGTTCACGACCGAATGATTCGTAAAACTCAAACAAAGGGATTTCGCCACGTTCGAATTTTTGCCATGCACCCTGGGAGCCACGTTCCACACTGGTGTCAATATGTTATCAAGATAACGCCAAAGACTTTAGAAGAGTGATAACATACATGGAACTGTTCAAATAGTTTTCGGGGAGTCCCAATTCACGTTCATACGTGGCGATGGCTATGAAGGGACTTCGTAAAACAACTCCACCAATCTAGAGAATAGAAGACGTGTCAAAAACAGGGTGAGATATGATGAAATACATACGTCAAATATGATAGCTTTGATCTGGTCCGAAGGCATGGTATACAAAATCGTGCAAAGGTAAGAGTATATGAGTACAACCTAAAACTCTGGAGAGGACAGATCAAACCGACGCCAGTTCATGTCAGTTTGAGAATGCTAGGACATTGATCTAGGCATACCTACCTTGTCCACTAAAACTAAACGCTGTGTTAACCAGCAACACTGCGGTTGTGACGAGGGTTGATAACTTTTAGCACGTGAAACCTATAGCCTTGTCGTTTAGGATCCTGTCGCTCACTACTTTACTGTGCTGTACCGTCGCTACTTAGGGTTACAGATCCTCGGAAATTCCTATGTCTTGTTTCGTCTAATCTCCTGCATTGACTGATCGTTCCGAGGCGATGCTTATTTGATTGTTAACGATTTAGCTTCAACCGCACGAGAGCCTCAGCAACGCTGGAAACGTACTTTCTATGGTTGTAATTTCGGCAAAAATTGGGAAACGTGTCCCAAAGCATACTTGTCACTTCTACAATCGAGCCATCAGTGGCGTGCTTCACTTCTTGACTGTTCGTAGGCTACAGGAACGGCTCTTGCTGTGAAAGGATATCTTTTCAATCTTATGACAAGATACTCTTTTCCGACAACCATATGCAAGATTCAGTGCAATATTTCATACTGTCTGATGGTATATATCTCTTACACTGTTCTACTTCCAAGTTGAGAACCGTACATTCTCCTCCGTCTCGATACGAAGGAATAGCCCTGATGTCAGTCTCAACGTTAAGTGAAATGCCAGCGATCAGCGCAAGATCGTAACTTTAATCTACCCGTGTTCAATACGCTTTATGCTGGAATTTGTGTTCATATCTTTCAGAGTCTGAGTGAAGACCGACCAACTCGGTCCTCGGTGAGTTTAATTTTCGTCCGGTTCGTACCGTTTACTCACCTTTACCTCAGTCCTCTTATGACCCAGGGTACAGACTTAGCTTTACGAAGTTGAATGTTCGACATTGTATGATAAGGTAGGTACCTTTCAGGACATTGGTATTGATACCTCGCGCTTATTGCTGCTTTTGTCTCTACTGCTCTTCTCTATCAACACCGTGACGTTCGACAGCTTCTCTTCTGTCTCGTCTGGAGTTCTAAGGCTTATCCAAGCTCCGAGTCCAATGATACTTGGACTGTTGAAAGCGTCGAAAGCCCGAGTCGAACGGTCTGTAGCTCTTAGTACTGGCATGATCAGTCGTCTAATTCTTCAAAGAGCTGTTATTCTCAGCTGATCTTATTCGCTATACCGCTTGTCAAACTGAGCCCTGAAGCTTTGAAGGCCTGATACTTACAGACAAAAGATCCAGGTGAACGACACCAAAGTCCTCGAGGATGATTAAACTTGAAGCATACTTTGATAGATCTGTTACTATGTCACTATATTGATATTTACCTCAGACCTACGCTAGCTAATAGCTATGGTCGCATTTGTAATGAAAGGGAAGGTTTAGAGTCGTGGCACCTTGGCTGGGAAGACTGGCTCCGTGAAAGACCCGGAACGCGGGAATCCCGGCAAGCATTGCCGAAAGTAGCAGGGTCGAGAAATTGGGAAGGCACGTTAACGGCAGATGAGTGGGGGACATTCTCAAGTGGGAAGTAGTATGAACTCCGACGGATCAAACTGTAGTAAGGTAAGGTTGCTACGGGTGTCCGTTCTCATCATTACCCTTACTGTACTGCGGGAGCTAGGACACAATGCCCATGATGTAATTCGCGTTAGAATAGCTCCTGAAGAAAATAGAAAGATTTCTCCTCCTCCTCCTCCAAGTCCGAGTCCGAGTGATATTTGAGAATCGAAGGCTTCAGATTGCAAGGTATAAAAAACCTGATCCATACATGCCCCAAGACGGCTTGTTCCGAAACTATTCTTGTCCAATCCAGAGAATATGCTAGTTCCAACACAGCAACTTCTTTGGGGCTTGTCACAATCTGTAACGAGTCCTCGTAGATTATCAAGCAGCTTCTTTTGATTGCCCATCAACGGCAGCTGTGGAGCCGAGTCCTATATACATTGATTCTCCCCCTTCCGTATTTTTATATGTCAATCTAGGCCTTTCTTAGTATAATCATCAATAGCTCACAATTTGCTCAATCCACAAGTTTTTGTCGAACATTGAAATGTCCACAACACCGTGTGATAGCAATAGTAATCCACTGCAGTAATTGATCGCTACTCATTAACCATATACTCGTTGATCTTGTTTAATGATCCCCTCGACTTGCAGTGTAGGAAAGGTTTATTTGACTGATTCGATGTTACCCTGATCTTATGTATATCAAGACCTAGAAACGTGTACATGAAGCGTAGTGAGCACTGACAACCATTTCAATATTGAGAAGCACGAGTTTTGATATTTGTCCTTACAATTGATCTGTTCGAGCCGATAATATTGAATCAGGCTACAAGCCTTTGGGAAAGCTCGGGAATTTCGGCTGGCGGGTACGGGGAGGAAAGAAGCACCAAGATTGGGGCAAACGGTTGATATTGAAACGGCTGGAAAGCAAAAGACTCAGAAACCGATCCCGGGTAAATTGAAATATTGATCCCGTCTGATTTCGAATTCCAATCTTCTAGATATCATTTATGTTACTACTTATCGATGGTAGTGGAAAGGCGCTAACCACCTGCATTCTGTTCATACTACTGAGATTAGTTATGTCTACCTTGACTACTATATATTGTAAGCATGAAGCTTAGTTTATCTGCGGGGATGCCGGATTTCGACCAGTACACTTCTACACTTGCACAGCCACATGGCGCTGCTTCTTGCCACTCCAATATAATCGCCCGGCCATAGAAATTGCTGTCTCCCACTATCTTATACGTGGCCACCATGTACGGAACTCAGCATGGATACCAATACGGATCTCCTCATAACTATGGACGCTCAAGACCTCAGACAAACATGGGCTATCCAAGTGGCTACAACAAGCACCAGCACCAACATGGGCCACCCGGGGCAGATCCCCAGCTTTGGCAGTGGTTTACTGCTGTAGATAAGGATAGATCTGGGTCGATCAGCGTAACCGAGCTCCGAAGTGCCCTCGTTAATGGCAAGCCTGCGTTCATCATTACTTAGTACTAACTGACGGATGAATTATAGGAAACTGGACAAGTAAGCATGTACATCTGCTGGTCCAACATTGGTCTGATAGTATGGGAGACTTTGACCTAGACACTGTAAAGATGCTCATGGCGATCTTCGTAAGCATCATCTTCTATCTGATTGTCCTTGTTCTCAATGCTGATAATGGAGCATCAAGGACACTGACAGGAGTGGTACTATTAACTTCTCGGGTATGCTTTACCTCAGTACTTGCAGTGATGTGCACCCGCTCATCAACTAATAACGTAGAGTTCTCTGGTCTCTGGAAATACATCTCCGATTGGCAGAACGTCTTCCGGCACTTTGACCGAGATCGTTCAGGAACTATTGAAGGTCGAGAACTATCAGAAGCTCTACAAAGTTTCGGATATAATCTATCGCCTCAGTTGATGACCTTGGTAGAACGGAAGTATGGTACGCTCCGACCGTTGTACCGCTCCCAACCAGAATTGACATGGATCTGTGCCAGCATCGGGACTCTCAACAGAATATGGACCGCCTCCAGGGATTACATTTGATCGGTTTGTCAGAGCATGTGTTGTTGTTAAGACGTTAACGGAAGCCTTCCAACGGTGGGTTCATCATTCTCAGGATGTTTTCGCGATACTCAGTTTTACACAGGGTTGACACCGATAGGGATGGATGGGCACAGTTGAGTTATGAGCAGTTCATGAGTGTACGTCATTGTTGAATGTGGGTCCTGCCTGATCTGACTCTCGGCATGATATAGATGGTGTTAAGTGTCCCGTGATTATGGTTGTATCTCATACATATTAACACAAGAGTCCTATCTTCCTCTGGTCATGTATCCATGTGTATGATAACAGCCATGTTAATTTACCTCAATATACGGACACTTACACAACTAAGTACGTCGAATGTCGGAACCTTCAGCAAAGCAAAATAATCTTTCCCTCGTTTACTTAAACATTGTACGGTCAACAAGATTAAATTCGCAACTCTTGTGAACAGTTATGTGTTTTTATTCAAATGTCATCACTATCAATCGACCCCGGAGGGAAGTCGTCCAGCTACATCAGCTTGTACCATTTATATTAGTCATAGAAATCTAATGCTGCAGTGGTCGTTGACGTACATACAAATTAGTCCACTGCCTGTCATTTTCCATGGGTCCTTATCCATACTACGGATATTTCACCACGAAGCTCAAGATCAGGGGACCCCTCTGACGAGAGAGGATACGATGATTTGAAACCAGGAAAAGCTCATAGATCGCTGGAAACTCGTTGCTCGAGTCGCAAAGACTGTCACCCAACCGATGTAAACCGTGAGGTTGAGGTAAAAAGCAGTTTGATAATGTGAAGCTTGATCAGATGATACGGCAAGAATCTAGCAAAAAAATATATGTTCCTTCCCGAGGGGACAGCAGAAGAAGTCCAGGTTGGCCGGGGCCCGGGATAACGAAGTTCCATTGCGGTTTCAACGCGAAAGTCAAGGCTAATGGGCGACTGTCCATGAACAATTCTATAGTCTGAGCTTCAAACATAATAGTATGCGACTGCTTTCAAGTTATCGACACATATAGCGACGACCTCGTCGCAACCTCCGGAGTTCACAGGAAGGGCATACGTCACAAAATCGAAGCCATCAAGACAAGCAGACAAACTGCATCCGGAGGTAACGGAATTACGGACCGTATGTACACACAAGTCTGGAATGTACGGGCCGACAAATTCACGTGCGCTCAAGATGATGCTCAACGTAGTTCAATCCTAGTAGTTCCTCTCCAACCACCAACTACACTTTAACTCTTTCATCTTTAATGCCTCTCGCAACTGCCAGAGCTGTTCCATGGCCAGAAACTTTGCCATACGATAAGCAGTCCGTGCCCGTTCCTGGGACGAAGCGCCCTGGCCAGACAGGTGGGGTCAGTTTCCCTGAACTTGCTGATCAGTATTGCTAAGAGTGTTGGATAGCTCATTATCGGAATGGTGAAGGTTATCTTTATATTGGGTTGACCATGTTAACTGAATGCTAAATAAATCAGGCATCTGGGGTCTTACGGACATCAACACGCCTAATATCCTTAAGACCCTAGATGAAATCTTTGAAAGCGGTTTATCTGTAGGAAAGGATCAACCGTTCCTAGGGCACCGCCCAATCATTTCTACTGAACCTCTTAAATTTGCTTCTCATTATACATGGGAAACGTATGGTAATGTTGATCTCCGTAGACGTAACGTCGGGAGTGCACTTGCTTCCCTGTTCGCAAAGGGTGAATTAGGAGGCGGAGAGCTTAATACCGTTGGAATTTGGTCCGCTAATCGACCAGGTATCGTACATTCAAGTACTTCCGGCATCCATCGTTCTGAGTCTAGGTTCTCTCAGAATGGCAAATCATCGACATTGCCCTTCAGAGTTATAATATGGTTTCTGTTAGTCTTTATGATACCCTTGGCAAGGATTCCGTCGGTGGGTGTGATCGCTCAGGCTAAGCGCGCTGCCACTAATCCTCGAATCAGAATACATGTATCCGATTTTTCGTTTTTTGCCCTCTTGTATTGCTGACCCATGCCATTTAGAATCGACCATGCTCATCTCACTGTCATCTTTTCTACTTCTGACCACATTCCTACACTTCTTAAACTTGCACCCAAAGTTCCTTTTGTAAAACTCATTGTCTGCATTGATGATTTGACGCCTGAGGCTAAACAAATCTTGACGGAATGGGCTCATGCTCAGAATGTACAATTAAAGCAACTGCGAGAAGGTAGTCACAGTCTTTCAGCGTTCTGACCTCATATTGACTTCTCGATAGTCGAGATAGATGGGAAGGCGAACCCGTCTGAACCTATTCGAGCAACACCTGATGCCATAGCGTCGATCTGTTACACCTCTGTACGTTGTGCGACTCTGTGGCCGTTAGTTGTAATGTTTATATACGAGTCTTCTAGGGAACGACGAGTAATCCCAAAGGTTATTTTATCTGTCTTGCGTCTGTTGAATAATGTCAAACGTTCTCAGGTGTTGTTCTAACACATGGTAATCTCGCGTCTGCAACACAGAGCAATCTCTACGGGCTCACTCTTCCGGATGCGGCTTGTCTTATCTCCTACTTACCTTTGGCGCACATTTATGAGGTTGGTCGTACCGTATCTCACTTGCCGAGTTCAAATCATCTTTTTCTTAGCGTATCTGTGAACTATGTACAATTGCTATTGGTGGTAAGATTGGTTACTATACAGGAGATCCCTTGCGTCTGCTTGAAGACGTTCAGCTTTTAAAGCCTGATTTCTTCCCATCGGTCCCACGTGTCTTAAACAGAGTCTACCAGGCTGCCATGGCTGGAGGAAACGTACCCGGCTTGAAAGGCAATCTTTTCCGCAAGGCAGTACAAGTGAAACTTGACAAGCTTCATGCCACTGGAGATTCAACTCACTTTTTCTGGGATAAACTCGTGTTTCGAAAGGCAAGATGCGCTCGACTGCAAGGAATTAGGCTAGACTTGACTGATGCTCTCTCATTCCATATAGATCCAGGCCGTTCTCGGGGGCCAACTGAAGTTGGTGACTAGTGGATCTGCTCCCATCGGTCCTGACGTCATGGACTTCCTCAAGATTGCTTTCGCCTGTGAAGTTTATGAAGGTCAGATTCTCGCTTTAACCAAGGTATACGTATTAACACTATTCCAGGGTGAGCTATAATTACCCTTTGTTTGAGTGGTCACCAACGCGTATCATTCTAGTTATGGGATGACCGAGAATTGCGCCACATGTGCGAAAGGGCTGCCGAATGATCCAACGTCTAGTGGAACAGTGGGTCCCCCACAGCCCGTCAACGAAATTAAGCTTGTCGATGTTCCTTCTATGGGTTACACATCGGAAGACAAGCCAAACCCCCGCGGGGAGCTTTGTGTGCGTGGTGCCAACTGTTTCAAGGTTTATTATAAAGGTATTGTTGTTCGAGTCTCAATTTCTCGCCTTTTATGAACAACCGTGTCCGCTAGATGAGAAAAATACTAAAGAAACTGTTGACGGAGAGGGTTGGCTCCACACTGGAGATGTGGGAGAAATTGACCAAGTTGGTCGAGTCAAGATTATCGATCGAGTCAAGGTACATCCGTGATCAAGCTTCGAGGGGCTGTCTTCTTACTCTTTTCTAGAACATCATGAAACTCGCTCAAGGGGAATATGTTGCGCTTGAGAAGATTGAAAATTTGTACAGCTCTTCATCTGTGATTGCGCAAATATATGTCCACGGCGACTCCTTGCAGTCTTATCTCCTCGCCGTCATCATACCCGATCCTGTTCAATTGGCAATCTTGGCATCTAGAACTTATGGCAAGAAAATCATGCCGGAGGATCTCGAAGAATTGACTCGTGCATGTCAAGATAAGCGCGTCAACGAGGAGATTCTTGCCATTATCACGAAGGAGGCTAAGCGGAATGACTTGAAGGGGTACACTCGTTCTACATCCGAGTCTTGTTCGACACTGATCACGAGATCCTACTAGCTTTGAGACGATCAAGAAGATTCATCTAAGTCTCAATGCCTTCAGCGTTGAAGACGGAACGTTGACACCGACGATGAAGATCCGAAGGAAGGACGCGTACAACAAGTTCAAGGCAGAGCTCGATGAACTTTATACGCTTGGAGAGCCGTCAACGTCGAGATTGTGATACCTGTTGCATCATAGGATTCGTGTACGCGTACCCAGATACCATGAATACATAGAGAGAAAGTGGTCGAAACTAGATAAAATATGCTAGTGTGACTACAACGAGCCCGAGGAAGGGCTTCAAAGATGGAACGTTGAGTGTTGTTGCTGGATTAAGCCTCCAATCAATATTCGAGAGTTGATAGCAGAGGAATCTGAAGTACAGAGCAAACTAAGGTTGTACGGTGACCTGATCGGGCCGGCATTTTGACTTGTACTTGGACAATGTCGGAGCAGCCTGTGCTCGTTGCGCCGCGGCCTGTGCGTCTGGGCGTCGTCGGGCGAACCCACGCGCAAATCGCCAACGCCAGTCCTCTCGACGACTTTAGACTCACCCTCTTTTCCGACTCGTCCCCTGACAAAGACTCTCTCTCCCCGCGATCCTCTCCTCGGTCAGCCTTCGCTCGTCTCGTCCATCGCCTGCTCATCCTCTCCACAGCTCTGGCCTCCCCTCCGAGGCCCTCGAGGAGTTCCTCTCCATCTTGCGCCCCTCCTTCTTTCCCCCCACGTCCCCCGTCCTCAGGTCTCGCCGCCAAGCCCCGTCCTGTCCCCAGGATCGTTCTCTTGCCTTCCAGTCCAGAAACAGACTCGAGTTGCTGTCCGACTCGCCCGACATCCCACACGACATGGATATCGCCCGCTCTCAGCAGCAAAGCCGCAACAGCATCTGCCCCACCCCTGACTCTGTGAACGAGGACGAAGCACCACTGGACATCGATAGCGATAACTTTCCTTTCCGCTGGTACAAATCCAACCCTCTTTGTAAGCTTGCCCTGGATCCATTATCTGTTGACTTATGAATGATCGCAGCTTCTCCCATCTCGCGCACTCATACGCGTAATCCCTTCCTACGATATGCTTCTAATCGATCCCCATCCGTGATATCACCAGCAGCGATTCCCCTCCCACAGCCAACACCCGACGAGATGGTCGACATCTCATAAATGATCCATATCATACATACCACTCGTTATTTGGACCATATATAATCCATATATTGTCATCACGGAATGCCATATCCTTCATCTACTCTACCCCTTCATGGTTCTTAGTCGGTAAACTATTTCACAACGCCATTTCTTACCTACTTGTACTCTGTATTCCTTGTTAAATTCAACTTGTTTTGTCACTACACAGGAACCCTCGTTTCTTAGGGCGCCCACGGGGACTGACTTTGTCCACCAACACCCTCTGTTAATAGGATCGCAGTACCGTCTTCTCCTATCACAAAACAATCCTCCAGCCTGACGCCCACCTGAGCGACCAAACACCGTCAACCACGCCAGAGAAAGAAAAATCTCTCCACTTACTTGGCCTTCGATGTAGATTCCAGGCTCGTCGGAGAAGGTGTGACCACTTTTGATAACCACGTCACTACCTCCACGCAAATAGGGATCTTCGTGTACTTCAAGTCCGATGCCTACGCGTCATGGTCAAATACGCTTGGCAAACTTCATTTATTTGAAGGATCGAACCGTGTCCGAGTCTGTGGGTGAAGTACACTTCATAACCTTCGCTTCCCAGAAGCTGTCGTGCGGCTTCGTCGACCCTTTTGGTCAGAACCCCTGCACGAGCTGCACGCAAGGCTGTGGTTTGCGCCGCGCGAACGTGCTTCCAGATGTCGTGATGTTCAAGTGGAATAGCAGAACCAGCCAACGCGACCGTCTTTGCATATCAAAAACAAAAAAAGAGGGTCAAAGAAATCAGGAACACTCACTCTAGTTACATCACTATAATATCCGTGAAGAGATCCCGTACAATCAAACAGAGCAAAGTCTGAGGCATTCAATGCGCGATCTGTCCCGCTCCCATGAGGAAGAGCAGCGTTTTCTGTAGTTCGATCAGCTGGAGATTCATGCTTGCCCCCACAGCACAGACCCCCAAATAGCGTCAAGCATCCACCATTCTCGAGGCCAAAAGATGCTAGAGCAGAAGCTGCCAAAGCACGCGCCTTTGACTCACGAATGCCGACGTACAATTGTTGGTGTACTGCACGGATCGCAAGGACAGCAGCCTAACAAAAGATTGCAAGCTGTGCTGTTGGACATCATAGCAGACAAATCTACCTCATTCGCACACTTCAAAATATCAATCTCGGCCTTGGACTTACGTTCCCGCAGTTCCCTGATTGTCTCCGGTGCTGAAACAATAGTAGCATTGGGAAGTGCCAATTCGAACCCATCTGCGATGAACTTTCGGATACTGCTATCTACATAGATAGTCCCAGTCACCGTGTGGCGGAAAGCTGACGACGCGAGCTCGTAGGGATTTGCATCCTCAGGCCATTCTATATACTGAACTGGTGACTCGGAAGGTACAAGAAGTGATTTGGCCCGAGTGGCTTCAAACTGACCGAGAAATCAGCAACGGAGGAAACAGTTGATTTGATGAGGCCATCACCTTGGGGGTCAGGACGGAGATTCGGGCAGGAGGACCCTCTACGGCCCCGGCGGGAGTAATTATCAAAAGCAAAGGCCGCTCGGAAAGTTTCCAGTTCGTCTGAGATATGTTTCCGAAGAAGGTTGCACTTGCGCCGGGCTCGGCGATGTAAGCAGACGCGTTGAGTGCCCACAGCTTCTCGGCCAAAGCATTTTGTCGCCTGTAGTACTCGGATTTGTCAATTGGGGAAATGTGCGCGCAGTGGTTTTTCCATGCGGGTCGGTTCGATCTTTTAGAAGGTCGTTCGAAGGACCACGAGACATAGTTGATCAAGGCAAGGAAGGAAATCAGGACTACTAATTTTATTACCTGGAAGATGTTCAGATGACTGAATTCAATTTGGAGGAGTGTCTGCTGACGTTTATTATGGTTGACCCAGATTTGAGGCCATCTTCCTGTTCTTCGTCTACTTTGTCGTGTGTGTTATACTGTTTCATTGGCGTGGCCGCGTCCAGAGAAAAGGTCATGAGGAGAAGATGCGAATACTACACTGAATGAAGGTTGAGTTATGAATATAAGAAACAAGAGGCAGAAGCACGTACACAATGGCAATGGGTGGGAACACAGTCAGCCAAGGATCCACAATTTCGGCGCGAGGTATACCGATGGACCTCCATGATTTGGGATTGGTAGTGTGGATACTAGAACCAGACGAAACTTGTTAGCTGCATTTTTGTGCTGAGTCTCGCGTCACACAGGGGAATCTCAATCTCAGGCCTCATCGATCATCACTTTTGCCTCCTCAATATCATTACCATGTTGGAGGAGACCGTCCTCAAACCACTTCACTGACAACCTCCCGGAAACGACCGACGAATTTCTATGAGGTATGGGGCCAGGAACGGCTTTTTGACCACCTACTCTCTCTTGAAGGAAGGTTGAGTCGTCACACCTCAGGTAGTTTTCTTAGATGCGACCACCAACGTTGTTACTCATTATTATTAGATGTGATCAAAGGCCAGGTCTCTAGAGTCGGGGTGGCACTCAATTATATTGTTCTTCTTAATCAGGGACTAGTGCTTGCATTGC
>JABFYK010058330.1:0-27280 GCA_018849495.1 Termitomyces sp. T123_Mx157 | reverse complement strand
ACCACGGTTAAAGCTTAATAATCGAGCTAGATAACCTTCCCGTCGACGAGAACTCAGGCGCCCCTCGAGATATAGGACACGAGGTTTCATGCGCACCGACAGGCTCGAAGCTCTCATCCAGATCTCCGGTGGATGGGTATCTACATCAATCATGTCAACCTTAGTTTTTTTTTGCGAATTCGACAGATAGGGGGATTATTTCGAAAAGGGAGACAACAAATGGTGGAGCTGTGCTTACTACGAGTTGATAGAAGTCGAGGAAGCTAAAACTTGAAGCTTGAATGCTCAAGGTATCATGTATATCACGACGGTCAATAGACACCACATGGTGTTAACCAAGAATTCCGGTAGAGAAAGGTCTTGCAAATCCTAGAGGAGTCAATGTGAATTTTATGACAATGTATGAAGGAGAGACCGATGTTAAATAGGCATCATCACAGGATAACTGGCAACAAGAAAGGATTTTCCGATTTATAACTATGTGGCAACTGAGACTCGAGCACCTCATTTTGTGGCATGAAACCGAGATTGATCCTGGGATAAATGGAACACTTGACACATCTCTCTATTACAGATGAAAACCTGAGGATATAGTCAAAATGGCCTGGATCAGAAATATGCCCCTGCTCCTGCGTAGGTACCTATTGCGGCCGGACTCGGAATATCCGTAGGCGATGACCGAGGTTTGTTGTCGTCCAGGGCGAGCATCTCAGTCTGCGTCTGGACATGAGCGACAGATCCAGGACCAAATGCGGGAGGTCGGGGCACGTATGGTTTTGCTGCAATCACCATAATGCCGGCTGGAACCTTGGCTTGCAAGTTCGCTTGAGAAGGTATGGGCTGGAAATGGATCTGGAAGGGTCTTGTGTCAAATTACGCTCTAATGTCTATGAATGTAATCTGAAATACCGAGTCATTGGTCTTCTTGTAATATTTGTGGAAAACATTGACACTCTCAAGTTCGTCTACGATCTTTTGCTTCAGTTGATCCTTGACATCCTTATCCCCACCTCTTGCAAGGTTGACACTTAATCTACCGTCTTTGAGTTCTTGCAGCCCCTTCTTTGCCCATGTCATGAATCCCACCGCGTCGCCTCCTCTTTCAGTTCCTCCCTTTTCTCCAGCTTCCACCCCGAGCCACTTGTGTGCAAGCGCGGAATGTAATGCCTCCTGGTGAGCTAGGTATCTCCTCAGATCCGTCGAAACCTCTCCAGTAGAGTCGGACGCAGATGGGGGGCGTTTACGCGTGCCAACTGTCTTGACGAGCGAGCGTGCGGACGAATACAAAGACACGCATTCTAAATGCATTTTCGCAATGAGACTTGGGGAAGGGTGTGATGACGGCAATGGTGGGCCAGGAGCGATGTTACTGTCGAATGCTGCTTTAGATAGGTATTTTCGAATCGCCAAGGTCTGCGCATCTGCAAGTGCTATCCTATCAGAGGTAAGGAAAGGTTCCAAGTCAAATGGTGAACGGCATACTTGGCCAGAGCATTGTTCACTTCTCTGCATAATTCTGGGGGGTGTTCAAAACCAGCAGGCCCTCCTTTGGTCTGATTCTCCCATTGTGGTATCACAGTATCAGCAACGTATGAAAAAATTCCACTGGTACGGCATAGGAAATCCACAGCGATGTTCAGCTGATCATCTTTCGCCTTGCGCTCCGATTCTGTAATTGCTCTGTCGAACTCGTATCGTCCCAGGGAACTCACAGTCGAACGCGCAAGGTTCGACAATGCGAAAGCATATGTGAGCAAAGAGAAGACAAGATCGGCTTGGAGGCCTGGTATTGAAAGCCGCGGCGAGGCGTTGAAGATATTGGCGGAGAGTGTCGTGCGCCAGCTGAATTCTAAGAAGGCTCGAAATGCTTAGCTCGTTCTTCATGACGAGGGCACATACGCGGTTCTGATTTTAAAGCGATTTCATCTTGAGCTAAACATTCGATAATCCCTCGTAGTTGAGGTATATACTCCTCGAGAACCTGAACACCTGCTCTGTAAGGCTTTTCATGCGTTCTGTGAACGTACAACATTCAAGACACACCTTCACAAGCTGCAGATAGTCTTTGCGCCCATGTTCTGTTCGTTTGCTAACTTTGAGAACAGATCGTATAGTCGCTCGTGCCTCAGTGGCGGCAGGGATGTCCACAACGTGTCGCTTATTGACAGTCAAGTCATTGCAAAAATCAGAGAAGGAGATCGCCCCTGAAGTTGGTAGTTCGTAAAGAAACATTGCTGATTTACGTCTGTTGCTGACTCAAAACTGTACGTTTCTCAAAATGATTCGACCCAGGCTCGAACTGAGGACCTTCTGTGTGTTAGACAGATGCGATAACCAACTACGCCATCGAACCTTGCCTGTGAGTAAAATCATAAATATTCAGCCAGAACGTGTCGAGTACATATCTCCAAGCGAAATTGGAGGCAGGATCCTAGCGCAATGTCTTAACCGTAGGTTTGCGAGGCATAAGGCGTCATGGTGGGCTGATCATCGGTATATAAGCTGTCAGCTTCAGACCACAAGTCCGGCTCAAGGATAGCAGCTGAGCGCTGAGGCTATATTTCTTATCATTGAATATTAAAAAATGCTGCTAGTACTAGTACGGATGTGATATATGGTACATGATGAATGGATGTTTAGACATACATGCAATCTTGATATGATCCATGATCTTGTGCAGTGTGCAGTCATAAATGTCGTTATGAATGCCTGAAGAGGCCAGTATCCATGAGAATCGCGCGCATTACATGCACTTAACGAGCAGCGATGCGTCGTCTCGCCTTTTCCAGAGGCGTGAGGTCGTCGTCTAATGTCATTGCTTTATCAGAATCAGTAAGCAGGGTGACAGACAAAAAGAAAACAAACGTACATGACGTAGAGCCATCCATAGAGACGTCCCCCTCGACATCTGACGAACTTCTCTCCTCGAACTCGTGAGATATCAATTTAGGAAGCATTGAGCGGCGGCGCTGGTAGTGAATGAGGTTACATTGAGTAATTATTGAGGACGTCATGAACGTACCTTGTTCGTCCCACTGACGTTGATACCATCCAGGTCGACCAGAAATTTAGCTTCGTCTATATGCTTCCTCTGCTCCACACATTCGACCACCCATGCGATACCCACTACAAAGGGTTTAGGATCTCGCAGTAAGCTATGTCACAACGAATGAGAATCTGTGTTCTCCCAAAAACCAAGAGCACATACCGATAACGATTGAGTGTGCTCATCAAGCCGTTCTTGAACACAATATGTGTACACGTCTGACCGACTCGGGTCAAGATCTGGATATGATGGCAGTGAGAACTTGCACGAAATCTAACATGATATCAAAACATGCCCTAGCACCCACGCCCTCCAGCATTTCAACAAACAGAGAGCCCACATCATCGCCATCATCATTCCTAACATCCACGAAGATAATACAATCCTTGAGAAACTGAAGGGACTCTGGTTGGTTGATTGTTGATACCGTTGAAGTCAAATTATCTTTGAAGGCTCCATTATCAGAAGTTTTTTCCGCAAGCCGGAGGAGACTAGTGCGAGCCGGGCTCACTCGTCCGCTGGCTTCAGCACCAGATAAAATTGACGGGTAGGTACTGCTAACGCTCCTTAAAGCCTTGCGACCTTTAGGTGTCGCCGGCGGGCCCATCAAACCCACTCCTTGTGCGGACGACACATTGAGGGATTGAGAGAGCGCCTGTGGTGCCAAAGACACCTCAAAGTTCCAAGGCTCCGTAATTCGCTCTTTACCCTTGCCTTTGTCGGTTTCAGGCGCTATTCCGTCAGCAGATGCGTCCGAAGGTAAGAGGACATCTGGGTCCTGGGCGTCACCTCGTAGAACATCACCGTCTGTGATATCCATCGCATCCCCTGCGCTTCCTCCTTTGACAGGACTTGCCATTACGCTTGGTAAGCTCGTCTTACGACTAGCCTTCTGCATTGTTCTCGCCCTCGTAGCACCAGAAAATAAGCCGCCCACAACACCGAAGATTCGAGGTCCTGTTTTCGAGGTCTCTCCTGACACTTTGGAACCACTTGTACCACGCGTCCCAGAACCAAGGGAACCAATCGTAAACTTGCCAGTCAAAGAAGAACGAGCCCCGCCAAACAGGGTACGCTGCACCAGCCGAGAGTTACTAGCCACTGCTTTCGAAGAGGATGCAGTCTTTGGGTCGTCAGAACCAGATGGTTGTACAGAACTGTCATCTTTACTTGCATCCTCGAGTTCGATGCTAGAGTCTGGATCATCTCTGCTGAATCCCATGCTGGTATTAGGGCGCTCAGGAGGTCGTTGCTGGAGTTTCTCTAGAGCACTCGAGAGTGTAGATAAGGATGATCCCTCTAGAGTACTGTATGAAGTAAATGACCGGGACAAGCTCGCTGATGGAGTATCATATAGTCAGCCACAGTATCTTGAATGCTGAACTCCTGATACTAACCTCGAGGTCGTGAGTGCATGGACACAGATCGAGCGAGTTTGTTTGGCGAAGAGTTTCTTGATTTTGGAAGACTTGGTTTCTTAGGGGAGACCTGCTTGATCATGGCCGATTTGGTGGGTTGTGCATACGAGCTCCTTGGTGTTTTCGCACTCTGCTTTATAGGAGAGCCGATTTTCTTTGGTGATCCTGCATTAACGGGCTCTATCGAGAAGCTAGACGTTGGTGGTGCGGTGTCTTGTGGGACTTCATCACTGGATTTGCTCGAACCTGACGCAACGACTTCGGGAACGAGAGCAGTGAGTGATTTCTGCTTCACTAATACTTTTTTCCCTGTTACTCTTGTTGGAAGAGTTTTTGGTATCTCGGAAACCTTCTGGTTCCGTTTTAACGAGACACTTCTTGTGATACGAGTTGGAGCTGGAATCGAGCTTGGTTTCCTCTTCGAAATGTGAGCTTTCGTCGTGGTAGGCTTTGCCGGAGCAGGATTGATCAAGGGTTCAGCTAGTGTAGGTTCAGCAGAGGAGATTGTTGTCTTAGAGGGGTCGGCAGAAGTTGTATTATTGTCATCGACAACAGGACTAACATCTCCAGCGAAAGGCACGTTTCCTATGCGTTCTATAGCAGATACCGTCTGACCGAGAACATCGCTACCTGTTGTCTCAACTGGAGCACTGGGAACACCTGAAGGGCCGGGTTTCACTAATCCCACAAGCGGTTCTTGAGCAGTAGTAGGGGCCACAGCGCCTTGATTAGAATAGGAAGGCTCTGCTGAGAAGGAGACATCGACTTCCATTGGTACGTCAGGTGCAACCACAGGATCAATACTTTCCATGGAAATATCCTGGACAAGTGGAGTTGTCGGGCGGGCAGAGGTAACAGAACGAGCAGGGGAAGGCAATCGTGGAGGGTAGGTAGAATGAGGTGGACTAGACTCCTCCTTCTCGGCCTCAGGCGTTGGTGAGACTATGACCGGCGGAGAAGGTTTTGGTTTTGGTTTCGGTGCCGTTTTAGGTTTCATCTTACTTTTGAGAGATGGTTTGGGTGGAGATACTTCCTTGCCTTTTCCCGTGTCAAGAGTTTTGCCCTTTCGCGGAGGTTTAGATGGATCACTTGCTGACTTGAGGCCGGCACCCGTTGAAGACGCGATTTTCGGAACAGCAGCCTTTCCTTTGCCTTGACCTTTGAGTTGATTCTTGCTTTCGCGCGCATTTGCCATTAGAACCGCAAAGGCATTGTTGACCTGAGGGGCTGTAGTTGTCGGTTTTGTAGAGGAAGACGCAACAGGTTTTCTGAGAGGTGGAATGGCCTTTGAAGGCTGTGTTGTAGAGAGTGCCAAATTTGTTGAGCTTGAGGGGCGGGGCAGCCTGCTTTTCGTCATTGTAGCAAGACCTAGCGATGGTTTCAATGGTGGGGCCGGCGAAACGGGAGCCTGAGTCTATCATATGGTAAGTTAACAAGATGGCATTGAATGAACTACTGACCTTGGTACCCGGTCCTGTTCCTACACATTCATTGTTCTCGGAGGTAGAACTTGAAGGGAAGGGTGTCTCCGAGATGGGAGTCAACGGAGATAAAGGAGATGACTCCCTGATTGGTGTGGCTGGAGGCTCTACAACATCGGAAAGTACGAGTGGTGGCAGTCGTTTCTTCGAAGGTGTAGGTGGAGGCAATGGGTCTTCCAGAATCGTACCAGTGGTTGATTCGTTAACAGTGGGCACAGCATCGAACACTGAATTCTGATTTTCACATGCTGTCGTTTGGGGCAATGAACTGGAACCCTGCTCGACATTCATCGATGTATCCACTTCATCTCGAATTGTGTCCAGCTTCGCAATCGATGTAGGTCTAGGAAAAACGCGCAGCTCGCGTTCTTTAGATGGAGAACGAGACCTCGGTCGGCGAGGCGATACCGGTGGGTTCCTCAAGTCAATGTACACGATACCGGAAGATAATGACGACGGGAACAGAGGGACAGATCGAGCTCTTCCTTTGACAGTCAACTCAGTCTGGCCAGATGCACTTTGTGATGGTGCGTCAACGCTAGAGCCACGAGCAGCAGCGGAGCGTGCTTGTGTTAAATCTTTGATAGATTCAGGCTGAGATAGGCTACGTGTATGAGCGAGACGATATGGTAGGACATGCATTGTCTTTATGAGAGGCTGGCCATTGAGCCTAAGTGCTTCGTTGTCATCAAGCTTGATTCGTTTGAGTTCACGGCCATCTGAGGGTGATTTTGGTTTGAAGGCATATGCGTCTGCTGGCGTGGGTGAAACGGAACGCTTAGTCGTACGCGTTGGCTTGTCTGGCGATAACAGCAGCTCGTCGGTCTCCTCGACAATTTCTTGATGAGTACCCGGGCCCGTCGCAGGCTCCGTCCGACTTGTGGTGTGACGAAGGGCTGTTCGCGCGTCTTTCAACGGGGATCCCTTGGACAAGTGCAGCAATAAGTCATCGGATAAGGCGAGTTGTGATCGCGTGCGTTTCTCGGGAAAGACAGCAGACGCCATCTACGAGAGCTCGCAACAAAGCAGTCACGTCAAGTGGTTGAAAATAGGCGCGTGGCACGTGACTCAGGCATTTGGACTCGGATCCGATCAAGTAAAGTTCTCCTTCGAGCCATGTTCTCCATTCTGTTCAGTAGCCGGCGCGCTTTGATTCGCGCGCCAATATCACGTTCAAACCCTGCTGTTTCAAGGGGAAGAATTCATCTAAACTCCCAGCGATCGTTTTCGACTACAAATGCACGGAAGGGCTCTCCGTCATCTCCGTTAGTGGGCGACCGTCTGCTGAAACCTTCCACAGTTGACGCTTCAGGAAGTACAGGTCTAATCACGCTCCTCAAACTATCCTCATTGTGAATAAGCTCAGAACACCGCCAGTCATACTGGCTATCAACGCTTTCCTTGAGTAAACCAAAAATAGGTTTTTCATATAATCGACCGCTGATAACAACGCTCCATTAGACACGTACAAGCGACATATCCTTGGGTCAGGGTGTTTCATGAGAACCGAATAGACATTCCTCATGGTGCTGAGGTTTGGACGCCAGGTGACTTGAATTTTACCGCTTTTGAGCGCTGCACAACATTCACACTCTGTCACTTTAGGCCCTAATGCTGAAAAAATTGACCTCGTAGTGACGTTAGGTGGTGACGGAACTATTCTTCACGCCTCATCCCTTTTTAGTGCTGGTGCCGTACCGCCTGTGTTGAGTTTCTCGATGGGCACACTGGGATTCCTTCTTCCATTTCGTGAGTGCCCTTCTTGATTGATTAACATTGTACATGAAACGAGATGTTAGATATTGATGACTTTGCCAAGGCACTGGAGAGCGTATTCTTAGGGAAAGCTACTATTCTCAACCGTATGCGACTAGCATGTACTTTCTATAGTACCGATCTCAAAAAAAAGGGCAATGATGGAGACGGTCTGTGTAACAATCTGAGCCTTGCACATCTGGTACTGATACAGACTTTAGACTGGCAGGTTATGAATGAAATAGCACTGCACCGTGGCTCAAGTCCTCATCTTAACACGATAGACATCTTTGTAGATGGACAACATCTCACTGAGGCAGTGGCAAGTGTTCTAAGTTATCCCTTGATGAGTGCAACGTTTAACAAGAGTTACTATAGTCTGACGGCTTGATTGTATCCACTCCGACGGGCTCAACAGCATACTCCTTATCCGCTGGTGGCCCAATTGTCCACCCGTCACTAAGTGCACTGGTATTGACACCAATATGCCCACGCAGCCTGTCATTCCGACCTCTTGTATTCCCTTCATCATCAATCATCAGTCTGCGAGTATGTGAACACAGTCAAAAGGGCGCTGACGGACTTGATTGATTAATAACGTTGCTACAGATAGGTGATCGAAGCCGTGCGCCCGCAGGCGTATCAATGGATGGCCGGACATCACATGTACTGAATCCCGGAGAATCAGTTCTTGTTCAAGCATCGCCCTTCCCAGTGCCATGCATCAACCGCTCATCTATAGTGGACACTGGTTCTGGTGAACACCAAGAAGGAGCGGGACCAGGTAAGGAAGATGATTGGGTACGGGATATTAACAACCTTCTTCAATACAACGCCACATTTCGGAGCAAGGCTTTGTTGAGGCATAGTCGCACTTGAGGCTCAGATATCATTATCCAAAACATGTCTATGATTGATGTCTGTCACTGACGGACATCTTGTATTTGGGAATTATATATTACGAATTATGTAGATATCTAATCAATTCGCAAGAAGAACAATAACAATTTTTCGATGCCTAGAGCCTGAGTATTACTATGTCGAGTCCAGGGTATCCCAGGGTATATGGTTTGTTTGGTCCCAAAACTCAACACCTGCTTCAAGGCGGTTGAATAAATGAATGAATGAATGAGCTCTGTTTATACCGCCGGCAAGCCACAATACAGGGCTAAGAGGCGGGGGTGGAGTGACTACTCTACTCCTGTAGTAAGTAATGTTGTGCGTTGTAGTGTAATGTGTAGTGTAGTGTTTGGTATTAGAACTCTCCTAAGGCGGTTGAATCAACTTCGAAAAAACCAAGAACGCTTGGTTTTCTCTGAATGTACCGAGGATGGTGGTGAAGGGGAACGTCTGTGTGGTGATGGGGGTGCTGATGTAGAATGACCTAGCTGAGGCACTTCCAGATACTGAGGTGGTGCTCCGTCCTTGCTGTCGCTGTTACCAATCGTCGGTGGGGGGTACACACACACATCGATGACCTCTCCGCGTAGCAACCTCGAGACCGCCGCGGGCCACGCGCTTGCCGAAATCCGCACAGATTGAGGGCGGCCACCATTCATTTTCGCATGGATGTGAAATGAAATACGGCTTCGATCCAAATCTGCCAGCTCAGGAAATTCTTTCTGTGCATAATTCAATGCTTGCTAAATGGGATGTCAACTTCGATGAACATGAAGCAAGACATGTGGCTTACCTCGTAGTCATCTGCTGGCCTCACGAAGACAAGTTTTGAATTCAGGCGATATGTGATAATGTCAGCGGGGACAGGGGCTTCAGTCCGATAGGTCATCGCTGGCATTGTGAGAACGTGAGGTCTGAATTGAGTCGAGGTATTCCTAGCTATAGGAAAGCACAATAAACCCTCTCTTATATACTGACTACGGCGCATAGCATGCAATAGCATATGAATGGATTGGATCAAATTATAGCGGTGCTCGCTTTGTTCTTTCACATTTTTTGACGTTACATATCCCCCGGGGATGTTCGCACTGCCCTCTGAGTCGGACAAAATAGATCTCCACAACCAGCAAGAATTTAGCACAGTAACTTGATATTGAATGTTAGATGTTACCCAAGGTGACTACAGGTTACCTTTACCCAAAATATAGTCGAGTTGTCCCGTCGTTGGATTGACTGTCACGCTCGCCGAGACACGGCGTAGCGGAGTTTGTAACGTCGCGTTCTGTCGGTTCCCGATGTATCTCCCGGTATTCAAGGTACCCACCGTTTTCGTGCAAATGCTCGGGACGCTCAGCATATACCTTACATATTTCCACAATACATTATTGACCCATTTACTCAGCCTCATTCGCCAGGATTTCAAATAATCCACCACCTCCTAGAACAACCTTTTGTTTTCGAGGAATTTGAGTCGGAGTTTTCTTAGCCTTTGGCTTTTGGACCAAACGGTCCTTGTTAAAGGCATGTTCTAGTCCAAAATTCAAAGCGTCCACCAAACTCGAAGAAACCAATCCTGGATCAATCCTTGGCGCCGCCAACAACCTGTGAAAGGTTTTGCCGGAGAACCTGTGCGCTAGAGGTGGAAAAGCGTCTGTGAGCAGGAGCACTTGGGATAAATGCTCTATGTTCTCAAATGACTGGAGTACCTGTGCAGATAGCTGCACGCTGCGATCCAGAATTGGTACTGGTGTTTCCTGAGGTGCAAGAGCTGAGGAAGACTCTGATGGTGAATTCATAGTTGCCAAAAAGCACGCTGCTTCGCGTTTGGTCCACCGTTCCTTTTCGCGTTCCTTGCTTTTTGTCTCTTCTGCGCGAAGATTCAAAGTGCGAACGACCCAACGAACGGCCAGAACTGGAATTATCTGCTCCTTGGGGAGTGATCTGACAGGAGGAACATCGGAGTCTAGGACCCGAAGAAGCACAGTAATTCTTTCTCCCAAAGAGAAGGATGCCACTGCAATGGACCCAGAATAAAACGGTAATGAAACCGAGTCAAAAAGCATATGAATCGGTTTGACCTCCACAGCTTCTTGCGCCACTCGAGTTCCACGTCGAAGGTACTCCATTACAATCAACGGCCTCGGTGGATGTGGAGAGTGTGTGGATGCTATAGCCGTAGAAGGATCGTCATCATCTGAGCCCTGAAGTCGATGGAGCTCTCCTTTGAGAGGCGCTAATAGGTCGTCCTCGGCCAACTCGCTGTCAGACTCAACAACGTCGATGAGGTCATCGAGACCCTCCTCTTCCTCTTTAAACCCTGTTTTGTCAAATTCATACTCACTCTCCTCATCCGACACCCCTGGAAGACCCACTGCATTGTCCAAGATTGAGTATATCCACTCTCGGATGGGCCTTCCAATACTCCGAGAGACGGTTTCAGCATCCGGATTTTCGAGGAAGATACGAGGCCAAAAGGTGCCAGAAGAGAGGACATCAAGGATTTTTGGGGCAAATTGACCACCTCGGAAGGCTGCCAGATACTGTGCACGTATCTTCATTGCATGTTGTAGTGTCTCGCTTTTCGGTTCGGAATCGTTTAAATCTTCTGCTTCGACCCGCCGAGAAAGCAATGGTAATAGTGGACATGTATTATATGGATGTAGGGCACAAACTTCAGGGAATTGAAGGCTTTTTGTTGACATATTGGCGTCCTCATGTTTGGGTATAGCATATTGTAGGGTGGCCTCCACAATTGTTTCTACGATACTATCGATTTCCCCCGAGCCAAGGCTTGTATTGAGACGCGCAAGCAACGAGTTGACAGTTCTATCGATGAGATCCATGACACTACCAACTTGATACTTCAAACTTTTGCGCTTTTGCGTAGATGGAGACAAAATGGTCTGGATCGTAGAGGCGACCCGAGTGATCCGTTGTGATAAAGAAAGTCGTCTGTCAAAGAATAAAGACTGCACTTTTCGATGATTGGACTCTGATTGCATTGTGAAATCATTGCCAACCAGAGCGCCAAGCAACGGCAGTAGCGTGACCGGTATATTCAGATGCGCTGCCAAAGAGTCGGGTTTGTAAACAACAAGCGAAAGCGTCGAACCATCGCCGTCGGGCGGTAGAATTCCCCGGCTGACGTTTGCGTCGGCAACGGGGCGCCTTTTTGACTTGGGTTTTCGGACCTCTTGGAAGCCACTGTCGTCCTCTCCATTAGAGGGAACTTCCAAAGATATTGGCGCATACCACGTCATCTCATCCAAGGGTATATATCCAAGATAGCCTTCAGTGTTGAGAACGACAAAGTCAGAGTCGTTTCCAACTACGTAACCCCCGATCTTGCCGGCAAGCTCTACAGCATACGGATCACCTTCTTCATCGGCAAAATGGAGCTCTACGGCGTCAGTGGAATTTTGCAACTTTTTTAATGCATTTATGCATGCTGTGTACGTCAACGGCGGAATGATTCTAGTTTCATTCAAAAAACGCGCGGTTCCACGAGATGCCGAGGACGTGCGAAAAAACAGCAGTGACGGGTGGACATGAGACTGTCCTAGTCGGGATACCACTGTAGAAAATTTTAATTCGGGTGTTGGGCCTAGTAATATGACATTCAGTTCCAAATAGGGCTGACAGCATATGCATTGAACAGACCATCGAATACGAAGAAGATTTTGAGTCCAACTTTAATCCAAGCATTGACCACAGCAGCGATAAGATCGCAAAACTCAGGATATTCTCCGCCGTATACCCAAGGTAGATTTGAATTCCGGTAGACGTCGTAAATAAATCTGGTTCTCATAAATAGTCTGTGTCGGTCATCAGGTTATAACCAACTCACGACCAACCATCAACAACGATTGGTGTAGAGTCTGTGGAAGAACTCGAGCATAAATTCAAGGTAGTTGACAGAGTGCGCTGGTTTTCACGCAAATACGTGGTAAGACCGTGCACCCCCATGGACAAAGTGGAAAGGAGTAGTCTCAATTGAAGTCGACGCCCACAAGGCCAAATCGCAATCGGCACGTGATATTAGACGCGTCTGCACCACTGTGGTTGAATTCCCTAAATCAATGGAAGCTAACACTAGGTGTGGCTCATTACTAGTCAGATTGACTATATCCAGGAAACTTTGTCACAGAGGCTTTCCACGAGATTTGGCAGCGGGGTAACCAGAGAGCTGTCGTATGTAGCGTACATTGAATTGATTTAGAAGTGATACGGATTATATATTGACTATCTTGAAGAACTTCTTTTTCGTTGAAGATGTTTTCACAAACTTTAGTAGTGGCGTAACCGGAGGGCTGTTGTAAAATAGTGTACATTGAATCGATTCAGGAGTAGTACAGATTATATATGGATTGGAACTTCTACAGTCTTCACGTTATTCCAGATAAATTAAACCTCTCACGAAACATTTCTGAGGTATCGTAGATACACGATATTATTAAGGGGGTTCGGAGACTCGTGTGTATAGACCAGCAATTACACAATAATCTCAAAGTCCCAATGATTTCCTCTACACTTCTCATTGTGTATTTGCGCAGTCTCCAGCCGAGCACAGAAGTTTAGAGAAAGTTCCATTCTACCTTGAAGGTACCCTTGTCCAAGGACTCGAGGTGAGAGAACAGAGAAGGGGACATATCTTTATACGATTAGCACACAATGAAGACAGGATATAGAGAAAGACGTACCAAGATCGCCGGTGCCGCAACCAGGGCAAGTATCACGGACGGTGGCGGTGGTAGAGACACCAGTGGCCTTATTGGTGATTCGGATTTTCTGAATATGATCGGTAAGTTACAAAGTACAAGAAAACGCAATGGACAGTATGTACCTTCCCGCAGTGAGCACCACCCGCGTAGGTTGTAGGGTTAAGGGCGACGATGTGGTCAGAGTCGACGTTGGTTTGACCACAGCTACCAAGGCCAACATTGAACCAGGTCGCCTGAGACCATGTTCAGCATGAAGAGATTTCTGAGCAGGCAGGGATCGCACTGACCTTGCCAGAATGATCGCGCTTCTCGAGCTCAGGCGCGGGGGCGGCGAGGGTAAGGACGGAGAAAAGAGCCGCAAGACAGGCCGCAAAGATCATGTAGAAGCCGAAGGAGGAAGACATTGTTGGAGGTAAGGATTGTAGAGTTTAAAGATTGGATTTGATTGAGAATAAGGAGTGTGGGGCGGATTCTAACGCAATCGAAATTCGCCAACCCAACCACCTATTTTATAGTGTCATTACACTGCACATCCATTTTTCCAGAAAGAAAAAAAATGAGAATTGGCCCGATGAAAGATGCGGCACCCTAAAATTTTTTAGACCCTCGATCAACAATTTCAACTGGAGCAGATACAACAGAGAAAGCGGGGATGGATAGTCAGTAGTAATTCGAGGGGCGCAAACTGGGACGGAAAATGCGCATGCCACACATGGGCCTCGGCCTATAAGTTCATAGAAATGACAGAAGTTTTCGCGGTGGCGGAGGATGTGTAGCTCTGTCTCAGTAAGCCGCGGGTCACAAACTAAAGATAGCCGAAATCCGAAAGCATCCAATTTACCTATCCTGCTTTACATGATGATGGAATAAGGTTGAGGAATCTGTGTAGCGATGTAGGTCCATACGTGTTACCTAGAGGCACACAGTCCTTCATATCCCTCTGAGATCCTATCACCGCTCGTGAAGAATGACCCGTCTCATAAAAAGAGTTAAGAGGGGCCACAAAACTCATCTACTCGCTATCAGCAATGAGCGCAACAATCATTCTACAGACGATGTACTGTTAGCAGGTGAAGGAAAACCAGGATACCACCCACCGATAGAGATAATAAAAGAAAGAGAGTAGATAGAATCCGAGCTTAATAAAACTTTCTTTTTTATGCGCAGGCAGGGTCCGAAAGATCTCTGTTGCGTCATACATGTGCGCTTTGGTAAATATTCTATGGAAGCATAATCAGTGACTAGGATTGAGACGAGAGAACGTGAGACTCGCTTGTTTGCATTGTACGCGACGAGCGGAGCATTTAAGAAGAACGCCACCCATTGACCAGATAACAGGAACAGCAAAGTGAGGAATGCATGAGCGACATTTTCCGGAAGCACAAACTATAGAGAGTCAGACCTATAGTCGGATAAGAGATGAATGGATTCACCTGGTTAAGCTTATTACAGAGATCTATCGGGTTGATATAGTCGCATTCCAGGTCAGAAAACATGATGATCTGTACAAGTCAAACATATGAACGGAGAATGTCCAAATTCAGAAAGAGAGCATACAAAGAACACCATGCAGAAGAGTAAAGCCGCTGCCATAAGGACGGCAAACAAGAATAGCCAGCCTTTCGAAACAAGCCGTCAATATTCGCGATTCAAGATCGTCGTTTTTCAGTGAAAGTCCGAAGACGCGTTTGTGTGAGAAGAACAGACGAGATAGGCGTAAGAAACAGCCAAATTTTTGGAGAAAAAGAGGAGATAAAAGAGTGTCAGCAAGTCCACTTGTGTTTCGTTGGAAAACGCGCACCAGCCATGCCCATGTCGAAGTCGTCAGATAAGTTGTAGAATGATTAAAGAGTTCGTGAAAATTCTCGACAAGAGAACACGCCAGAAGATTCGAAGCGCAGTCCGGTCTAGGAGTTGTTACACGAGGGGATGGTTGGGACAATCCGGATGGTTAAGGGCTGACGTTGCGTTCGTGCAGGCACGTGGGAGCTGTGACTGTGACCGAATCACTCAAAAAGGTCAGTGGATTCTGGACGTGTCTGGTTTGCACGTTCCACAAATTCGCGATCCGCAATTGTAGCAGCGAAAGCATATAACACAGCATCCAGATACACAAATTACATTATTCACTAGACTACATCTCCTTCCTCAATCGCTATCCTCAACAAGTGCAGCAATCATCCTGAAGGAATCTAAACGCGTGATAGGATAATCTGAAGAGAGTTGGACTAACCTATATAGGAAGTAGAAGAAAGACAGTGTATAGAATCCAGTTCGAATGAAAATTTCCTTCTTGTGTGTCTCGATAGTCCGAAAAATCTCTGTCGCATCATACGTATAGTTCTTCTTGATTAGCCTAGGCAGGTAAGAGTATAACACCCTAGTAATGAAAATAACACCTACTTGTTCGCGTTATATGCCAGTAATGGTACGTTCCACGCCAATGCCATCCATTGACCCGAGAGAAGAAATAAGAACGCTAAGACCGCATGTACAGCAGCTTCCGGAATCACAAGCTATGTAACATGAGCCTGTGAGCTTTGGGCTCATGACATGTTGCTCACCGGGTTAAGCCTATTGCATAAGTCTACAGGATTGACATAGTCACTCTCCAGGTCCGAGAACATTATGATCTGAATACAACAAAGGATGTTCAGCTACATTCGACGAAGACCGTGCTAATAAGAAATGTGAAGCTCACGAAGTAAATCCCTCCAAAGAGTAGACCTGCGGCCATAAAGACTGCAAACAGGAATAGCCAGCCTAGAACCGATGGAACGCAGCAGACGGAAGGGATGGCAGTGACATCGCAGCAAAGTAGCAGTGAAGCACAGTGAGAGATGACCACGCATTGGAATGTGAGGGAACGCACCAGCGCCCATTCTAATACCAGTGACCCTTTTGCGCAGTACAAGGGTTTGGGAGTGCTGTTGTGATGTTGAGGAACACTCTGGATAAGCGAAAAATGTACTAGCCGGACACGAGACCCTGTTGTGGCTGTTGTTGATCAAAAGCAGCTGTATCATACATTATGGAAAAGTTTCCCTTTGGTTTATGTACTTCGCCACATAGTTCAATAGGAATAGCTAATGTTCTTAATGCTCAATCACTGGGGCAGTGAGGATTCCTTCGAGTAAATTAATAGAATTGTAGCGTTCTATATTGAAGGATTGGTTGTCGTAGTATGAGTCATGTGAAGAAGTAGTATCTCTGCTATGTAGACTTCCTGTCGTCATCAGGTGATGTGTCTGAATCCTTCAGCATCTTGTACCACATGGAGAATGTCTTGTTAGCAAGAATAAAAGGTTCGTTAGTCCATGCTTTATCCCAGATGCGTTCTGCAAGGTCGCGTGCCTCCCCTGATCGAATGGTCTCTCGCAAGATGTCGAGAGCCTTGGATGTTGGAGCAAAAACTTTCGACATTCGGTCCCAGAAGAGCGGTGACTCTAATGGAAGAGGAACCAACAGAGATTTTGACCTACGGTACACATGAGATTTACAGTGATTCCTTTTGAAGTAACCAACTGACCGAAATTCTGGAAATGGTCGTAGAGGAACAATCGGACCCCACCATTTGCTAGCATCCACGCTCCGATCACCTTTCTCTAGATGATCCTGATACTCTTGCCAAACCTCTCGACGAGACTCCATCTGCTGATTCATCTGCTGTTGACCAGGAAGATCCCGCCGCATCGAGTCGAGCTTCTCATGTATAGCGTATCGACTTGATGACGTCCAGAGGTACCAGCCCTCGTCCCAATGTTTGATAGGTTCAGCTGGTGACTTATGCCACGATGCGTCTTCATCTTTGTCTTCTAACGGTGGTTTACCACCTAACCATCGAGGTATATTTGCTGGCTGGCCCTCAGAAGGTAAGGGATACCTGGCCTTGCCATCTGTCCCGAGATTGCGGTGGGTTTTGAAGGCAATGATATTTCTCACTTCGTGAGGGAAGATCTTGCGTATGCAGACAGACCGGCATTTTGGCTCCTTCCCGTGAAATCGTCCAGCGACACTTTGGGAGCAATATGTCAAGCACCATTCGTCAGTCTTAGGAGAGAATCTGCCTGTTTAAGAATCAGAAAATGGTCGTGGCAAGAGAAAATGATCGCGCTGTACCCTTTGGAGGCGCTAGTATCTTTATTGTGGGCCAAGACGCAAACGGCGGTAACTGTTGGGCAGACTTGTTTGGTTTGTTCTCGGAGGGCATGAATGTAATGGGAGGAGATAATGGACCGTCACGTGCGCATGCGTAATCCATATCGGCATGGCATTCTAGCGGAGTTACAAACTGATCGAATAAATTTTCGGTCGTTGCCAGATATAGACTTTATTTTCTTCCTCGCCGTTCGAAGAATCGTCGTCGCAGCTCACGCACAGGGAGCTTCTCGCTCTCCTCTCTTGCTGTGGGGAAAGTCCCCGGAGACACAGAGCATGTCCTCGATCGTCACATGGAAACCGACCGGCTCTAAGCACGACGGTACTGATCGAGGGCGGCGAGAATGTACTGCTTGGACCCTTGGTCTTTTGTCTCCGTCTCTGCCACTCTGTTGTTCATTCTGAAGGCTAGCATGGCGGCCAAGGCACAGGAATGCGAAGATATGAGCAACCCTGTTGCTCGACATGCCTGTCGGAATATGGACATCCCGTTGCTCATAGACACAGTTATACGATTGTAGACCGAAGTTCTCTTCAGTCATCAACTCAATGGGGCTCACTCTCGTTCGGCGTGGCTTATTTTTTCCTCCCTCGAACCTTGACGTTCGTGTATTGTTTCCTCGGAAGCCTTTCTCGTGAGTATCCCTTGTCTTAATCTTTAGCATGATGCTTGGATTTCTTTTGAATTTCTTCATGGTGTATACCCAGTATGGGGCGAGCTCCACAATTTGACACTTCTGATCTTGTTCATCCCTCGATCAACAATCATTCCTCAATCAACAAATCTAACCGTAACCCCCAGGACATGAAGCGCGACTATCATATTTCGCTTTCCCCGTTGAGGCAATGGGCTACCCTTGATGTTACATAGGTGAGTGTTAGTTATGAAAGTGTGTAGAAATTACATATGTGTGACTGTCAACTTCTTGTACTGCGCACTTACGAAATTGCCGAGATTGTTGGTTTTTCTTTTCATATCAAAGTTGAATTGTCAACGTTGGCGTAAATTTTCCCAAACTACTAGGGTTATTGTGCACATCGTCAATGGTTGAATAGACAAGCTCGCTTGACTATCTACAGAACCTAACTCTATTCGTGCCTTCAGAGGTACTTCAGCCGCTGGGCGTTATTATATTCACTATATTTGAATTTGTCCGGCATGGCTATCCCTGCTGTGACAAGTGATACATGAATGAATCTAAAGGACGCGCGCATCGCAGTGATGAATTGAAAAGGCACATCGGGCAGGAAAAATTGCTTACGCCGCCATGCCAGGCTGTTGCAGATCGGCTTGCTCGATGAGCAGCTTTGACCTAGGGGCACCGCCAGCACTGATGTTCAAGGAGATTTTGACGCTCGATATTACTATTACAACTTGCGCGCGTGGATGATTGACTAGGAGTCTAGGCATTCTTAGATTGGGTTTCTTGTAACGTTGCGTATTACCACTTGTTATTAGATATCATCCGCGAATTGTCAGTGCCACAGCTGATGTATTGCTAGCTGTTTACAGAAAATGACATGTAATAGGGCAGTGGCGCTGGGTTAATTCGATGAAGACATCTGGAGTACTTGCCTCAGGATGTGATGATGCAGAGACAATTGATCCCTCTTGTATCTGCAGAGCATCCATTTCTTTCATATTCATTTTGTACGTCAAGTTATGAACATTGTATCCAATCACTTGCTCAGATAAGCGAGAGACTATAACATTCTGACAAGGAATCACGTTGACAGCAGATAGTAGATTGAGCATAATCATGGGGCTCGACAGCACTTGGCATCCACAGAGTGCTGTAAGGCCACTCGTCATATTAAAATGTTATCAGTATCTTCACCAACGAGTACACCAAAACAAAAGCTCACTTCTACCCTAAAGGTTCGTCTCGATTTCAAGCTGCCCAGCCGCAGGATCTTGCCCTTTAAGCTCGAACTTTGCCCTCTCGCGTAGCTCGCGGCGGAGAATTTTCCCAGACGCACTAAGAGATGGGACCAATGGGTGGCTTATATGAGTAATGATACATCCCACATCAACACATACACACCTTTTTGGAACAATATCAATTACCATCACGCCACCTCTAAGGTATTTATGCCTCGCGACGCGCTCCTGCATCCATTTGCGAACATCCTGCTGGAACGCAACTTTATCTGCTTTTGTTTTAAGCTGCTCTGGATGCGCGTGAACGATGTATGCACTGTAAAGTTGAGGGAAGATACATCATCAGCATTCGAGGGCGGATAGGGGGCGAGTAGAGTTCACCGCGGGAGCTCAGTAGCCTGACTCTCGCTATATACTGCGATCACCGCTGCGTCCGCCACATCAGGATGGTTCAATAGCAGACCTTCGAGTTCCGCAGGAGGTACTAAATGCCTTTTGAATGAATACATTGTTCCGTCAATCTTATGACGTACCTTGGAAGCCCTAGAAGAATGAATCAATAGGTAAATTGAAAAGACCGGACCGTCAGACTTGCTAGGAATCAAGGGTAGAGGAGACAAGCATGATAAATGTACCTTATACTTGATCAGCTCCTTCTTTCGATCGACGATGCAATAAAACCCCTCTGGATCTCTGATGGCTATATCACCAGTTTTGAACCATCCGTCGGGGGTAATTGAGTCTTTCGTAGCAGCCGCGTTGTTGAGGTAGCCCTAGGTAGACCAAGTAGACCAACATCAGTACTACATACACAGATTGGACACGTGGCCAGGCATACCTTCATGACAGTTGGCCCACGAACCCAGAGTTCGCCAGGCTCGCCCTCATTTGCCTCGGCACCGACGTCAACGACTAGCCGGGCCTCGAGGTTAGGGAGCAAGATACCAATGCTTCCGACCTTACGAACAGCATCAGTAGTCGGGAGGAAATGTGTCGACGGAGAGGTCTCTGTCAAACCATAACCTATGATCACAAGATCAGCAACAAAAGGTGTGGATGACAGTGGGAAATACCTTGAGAGACCACAACGTCACCTTTTCCGTTACGCTTGGAACGCAGGCGTTTCGTAACCTGGTTAACGAGGTCCGGGCCAAGAGAAGCTGCGCCAGAGACTAAAGTCTTGAGGGAAGACATGTCATATTTATCCACTGCTATATATCAAGTCAGTCAGGGTGTAAGAGAAGGAGTCGTGCTGGGCGGACCTGGATGGCTGGCAAGGACGAGGAGTACGGGAGGTACAATTAGGGTAATGGTGATCCTATACCGATCGATGTACGCGCAGAATTTTACCGGTTCAAAGCGCGGCATTATTACTACCGGAATTCCGCACAGAATTGGAAAGTGTAAGAGCTCAACCATGCCTATCGTCATCAAGAACTCAGTGACATCCATGAGAAAGATGAGAACAGAGATACCGTAAATGTGATAGAATGGTAGCATGCCAAGCATAAGATCTTTGCCGGGGTAGAGCTTGGGAAAAGGAGGCTTCAGTATCTCCTGAGCTGCGTTAACGTTGAAGTGTGTGGTCTGTACATCTCAGCTATCTGGCACCAAATCTAAGAAGTCAAAACCCAGGTATGCTTACCTCTACACCTTTTGATTTTCCCGTGGTACCTGTGCAAGTCCATCAGCGGAAAACAAATATGATAAGATGATACAGGATGTACCAGAACTATAACATAAATAAACGGTTTCATTAGCCTGTTCTCCATCAAAGCTCTCCTCATAATCCAACTTTCCGCCCGCTTTCATTAGATCTGTAAGAGTCTGGAGTCCTTTCGCAGCATTGAACGTCAATGCAGACGGCCCGCCAGCCCAGTCAAGTCCACTCTCCAGCACGATGATGCGCTTCCTCGCCTCAAGCTCCGCCACACCTACGAGCTCGAACATCTCTAAAACGACAGGAACAAGTTCATCCGCGACGAAAACAATCTTTGCACCACTATCTTCATATTGTAACTTGAGCTCTTTGGGCATGTACGCGCTGTTAGCAAGAGTGCAACGGAGGCCCGCGGCCACTGTATGTACACGAAAAAAAAAAGAAACCAGTCACCAATACGTTATGTATGTAGCACCCAAATCAGAAGAAGAAAAGGGGTATCAACTCACCAGATGCAAAAAGCGCAACAGGCCAATTCAACGAATTGGGCGAGAAAATCATAACCACCTCACCCCTTTTCGCCTGAATGTCCTCATGCCATTTCAATGCCCATCCTACGCGAAGTGCCAAGTCTCGCACTTGGTTCCGCGTGAGTGTTGCGCCCGTCTCAGCGTCCACATACGCCTTGAGTTGTCCGGGGTACTGCCCGACAAAGTCCGGCTTTCCGGGGGACAAACCCCAGAGATGCGTAAAGACGGAAGAGGCCTTGATAAGGGTGGGTGGGAGAGGTGAAGTGTAGATCTTGCCAATGAGGGACATGGATCTCGTTTTCGAAAGGACAGGAAAGCCTGAGAGGAGAAGTGGGATATTGGGAAGGGGAGACTGGACCAGGGCAGCCAATTTATTGACATAGCTTGACCAGATTATGAGAAAAGTGAAGACTTGACAGAACGTTGATGTATTGAATTTGAACCTTAACAACTTGAGATTTGGCGGCTCAACGCACAAGTACGGAGCGCAGATCACGGGAAACTTCAGCTAAACCTTGTCCTGAAACTTCCCGCGAACCGGCCCCAAATCTGACAGGGATAAACATATATCCCAAAAAGGTAATTATCATGTTTTATTATTGTTATTGTTATTGTTATTTATTTTTGCGTGGGAACAATGATTCTGTGACATCCAATGCTCAAAACTCAGGTGACAGGATTATGGGAGATTGGCTGGGCATTTGGGAGGGTCGTTGTACAACTCCTAGTCCCAGCCCAGCCAGACAAAACACCTATTGTTCTGAATGCTGATGTGGCTAGATTCTATGCATCAAACTTGCAATTAAAGTAATTCGCAGCTTTTTTTTAGATAACAAATTACAAGTGACCGGAAGCCAAAGTCAAGCAGAAGTAAGGTTCTTAAGGTAGCATAAGAAAACATGTCTGCCAGAAGGAGAAACTGAAATGCTGAAGGCCAAACAGAAAAGTAGTGCCCATATTGTGTGTAAGTGTCTGTGCAGTGTGTAAAGAGGTCTGAAAGAAATGTTAACAAGGAAGAAAGAAGTTCAGAACAAAGCAGCATCCATGCCATGTATATGGAGATTGTATATGGGAAGAAATGACTGAGAAGAGCCAATCAAAGAAGAGTGTTGTTGTAACTAAATGTTGTAGTGTGAGTGGAACTGGCTGAACAGCTCAAGGCTAAAGCATGTATCAACAACAGTTTTTTCTGATGTAATGCTGATGCAATTTGGAGGACCACCTGTGATCAGCCTAGATCAAGTGTGGGTCTATCTAGCTTTGGACAAGGAGGGTTACTCTGCTAGCCCACATAGTGTGAAGGGATGATGTTAGATAATCCTGATGGATGACTCTGACCTTATCTGGCCTTAGTTATAAGTATTGCATCATTACTAGTGTGCTGACTGACTGGCTGTAACATTTCCATTATGGGTTGCACAGCTTACGTTTCACATATTGTAAGTCAAAACCAGTTATGATTCTTGTCACAACCTGCTCCTGGACCCCTGAACCCTTTTCAACATCTCATCAAACTCTCCAATCCTTGTCCACCCTCCACACCCACTCCAGGTAACTCTGACACTTCTCTGGCAAATTCCAATGCTCCCCTGGCTAGCTCCAATGCCTTCTCTGCAGCTGTCAACACTTCCCTTGACCCCTGAGCCCCTGGGGCCCTCTCCACTGTTTTTAAGTCTGGCACACATCACCAACTCATCTGTCCTCAACTGATCCCATCAGAATATCACCACAGCCTGACCTCTGATCACAACCAACACCTGTTGACTCCGCATGGCTCTGTCAAACCCTGCCACCACACCTGCTGTCCTCTAGAGCTCTCCAGTAGTCAGTATATAACTTATAGAGTAACATTTCATACTCTAGTCTTGATATTATATTAACTGGTTACTTGTGTCTTGTGTTCCTTTTGTCTCCGTCTCTATTTCCTTGTCTCAAATCTATCTCTTTCTCAGTTTTATCTCGTCTTGTTTCCATCTCGTCTTGTCTCTATCTTGCCTTGACTGTCTCTGTTTCCTTTGTTTCCCTAAGTCCCTTTCATCTCTGATATCAGTACAAACTCTGCACATGTGCTATGACTTTCAAACATTCTTATAACAACTCTGAACCTTGCCCTTCGCTCGGCCCCAGAACACATCAGTCTTGATTGATCTCCCATCAAACTCTGGCTCTGCTCCTGTCATTTGCAAAGCCTCTGCTTACCCCGCAATCTATTTGCACACTTACAAACTTGTTCCTGATACCCGCCCAAGCCCAATGTTCAATATACTTGGTCTTAGACTTCTCTGGACTACTCCAGACTTGCTTGGACTGCTTCCTTTTGCAAGTTCCTCTAATCCATGCCAACTCCAGAGTGCTAGGTTATAAGTGCAGGACATCACATCTGCCTAGTAAGAACTCACTCAGTATAGCTGAGCCTCTATAGTTAGCGGAACCTGACATAATATCAAGACTCTCTCTTACTCTATTCTTGATATCTGCATATAACTCTATGTACAACCTAGCCAGCTACCTAACCAATGTCTATGTATGGCTGGCCTCTGAAAATCAATATGCCCCATTTTATCCAGGACCACTTAGAGATCAGTACATTCCCTGCTATTGGACCCCCGACCCCAACTAGGTGTTCTACACTTTCTCCATTAGCCAGGAAATACCCCTGGGCTGGTGCCACTCTCCAGCATTCTCTGCTGACCTTGTTGACCGCCTTTGCAGTGCCAAGATCTACATGAAAATAAACCTCTGCTCTGGCTACAACAATGTCCAGATTGCTCCAGGACATGAATGGAAGACTGCTTTTTGCACTTGCTATGGTCTCTTTGAGTATTTAGTAATGCCCTTTGGAATGACTAACTCCTCTGCCATGTTCCAGTACTTCATGAACAATATTTTCACAACATGAATGATATCTTTGTAATTGTATACCTGGACAACATCTTGATCTACTCAAATTCACTAGAGGAACATCTGGAGCATGTCTGCCACATTCTAGAACAACTCTGAAAATACCACCTTCACACCAAACTTGAAAAATGCTCCTTCCATACAATGGAGGTTGAGCATGTGTATGGACTCCACCAAGGTCAAAGCCATACTCAACTGGCCTCTGCTACAGAATGTCAAGGAGGTACAGTCATTTCTGGAGTTTGCTCACTTTGATCACTGATTCATTGACAAAATTCCCAGCCCAAGCCCTTTTGTAGCACAGTTCCTCATCATCTACATGACTTTGAGGACATATTTTCCAAAGCATCATTTGATTCACTCTAGAAGTGCAAGCAGCCATGCAATTGAGCTGATACATGGCACAGAACCATCCAGCTGCAAAGTTTATCCACTTGCACCCTGTGAGCAGGATGAGCAGGATGTATTCCTGCAAAAGAACCTTAGCTCAGGCAAAATATAACCTGCTAAGTTCCCAATGGCTTTTCCAGTCTTTTTCATTAAGAAGGATGGGTCTCTCTGTCTGGTTCAGAATTATCAAGCTTTGGATGCAATGACAGTGGATGTCACAACCCATTCATGGGCTTCTCTACCACCCTCCTCATTGTTGTTTAGCAGCCCCAACATGTATCACTTCCCATTCAACTTCCTTCTTCTCTATCAGCCACCCTGGCAAACTCCAAGCTCCCCCAGCAAACTCCAGAGCTTTTCTTGTAGGCTCTGCCATCTTTGATGACTGCCCATGGGCCCTGGCACCCACTCTTTGACTTTTCTTGGGGCCCTGTCACTGCTTGGATACTCACTGCAGGCCCCATTTCCTTCTATTTTCTCCTGCAGGCCCCATCAGCAGCCTGGATCTGTAAGGGAATTGTAAGGGAATGACCTTATATCGGGACTCCACTCTATTTGGATCTAGCCCTACAGACTTACCAGACCAGCTGCTCATCTTTCCCTGCTCTGCTCCTGTTGCTTAGTAGTCACCTGCTGTAAACACTGAACTCTATATCTCCTTTCATTGTATTGATTACTTATTGCTTAGCATATACAGGCTGCTTACCACATACAGTATTAGTCATAGTGTAGCCATGGATGTAGTATTTAAGCTGGTCACAAGGATAGAATATCCTTTAACCAATCAATAGCAGCATATACCAGGTCTATCCATTTGATCAATTGTGAGAATCCCAGCATTGCTACTCATGCTTTAGCTCACTGTGCTCACCCCTTGCCCAACTCTTAGCTGTCTTGTGCCCCTTTGACTCTTGCTTGTTGCTTGTGCTGGTCTGCTCTTGCTAGATTTACCCATGGAGTGTTTGTTCCTTCACAGGACTACTCCAGTTCTTTCTCCCTATGCCCCCATCAATGACTTGCATCAACATATCACCAGGGTTGCCTGATGCACCAGTTCTAAGCAACTGCTCACTCTGCATGGCCTTGCCAAGCAAAAGAGGTTTCTCAAACAGTATTTAAGTCATAGGGTAATATCAGTTACCGTAGTCTTGATATTACCTATATTTGTGTGTTTCTCTCTGTCTTGTTAATCCAAAATCTCTGTCTTATTTCTTTAATCTCAATATCAACTCTTTCTTGCCTTATCTCACCTCATTTTGTCTCTTTCTATCCTCTTTCCTGCTTCCAGCCTTGACTTTGTCTCTATAGTCAACCCCAGAGCCTTGTATAGCCTCCAGACTAGTTGAACTCCCTTTGAATAGCCCTGCTGCATGCTCACCATCTAGCCCTATGCATCAAATCTCCTTGTACTTGTCTTTCTCGCCTCAGTAGCCCCATACCTTTCAGAAACTCCTGAACTCATTCAGATCACTCTCCCAACTCCATACTCACCCTTCATTGCCTTCAGAGCCTACTGGAGCCTTGATTATATGTGTAGGACATTGTGTCCACCTAGTAAGGACTTGCTAGTAGACCTGAGCCTCCATGGTCAGCAGAACCTGACAGTAAAGAACCACTATCCCTTGCCACTTATCTTTAAATGTTAGGTTTCACTGATCTCAGGAGCTCAGATCTGCTGGACAAGTCTTTACTAGGTGGACACAACATCATACATATATAATCAATGCTCCAGTGAGCTCCAGGCACAGGGAAATAGTGCCTGGGCTAGTATGAAGAACACTTTGCTCTATTCCTCACTGTGTGTTAAGTGCTGTTGAGCACTATTGTAAGGGAACACTCAATACTGTGGAATACTTCTATCATGCAACACAAGAGCCAAAAGACAAGCAAGTGGCAAGCAAGTGCTAATATGGGCAAGCAGTGGGTGAGAGTCAAAGCTAAGCAGAGACAGAATCAGACAATGCTAGGGAGCTCACAATTGATCAATGGATAAATCAGGAAAATACTGTTATTGATTGGTCAAAGGATATTCTATTCTTGTGACTGGCTTATATACTACATCTGTGGCTGCACTATGACTAATACTGTATGTGGTAAGCAGCCTGGGTATGCTAAGCACTCTGACTAATATGAGTAATCAATAAGTAATCAATATGACTGTAAGGGGACACTCAACAGTGTGGGATACTCCTATCATGCAATGCAAAAGCCAAGAGACAAGTGAGCAGCAAGTGAGTACTAAGACTGACAAGTGGTGGACAAGAGTCAAAGCTAAGCAGAGACAGAGTCAGATGATGCTACAGAGTTCACAGTCAATTTGCTGGATAGACCTGGAGAATGCTGCTATTAATTGGTTGAAGGATATTCTATCCTTGCAACTAGCTTATATACTACATCTGTGGCTGTGCTATGACTAATACTGTATGTGGTAAGTGGCC
>JABFYK010058329.1:12950-27360 GCA_018849495.1 Termitomyces sp. T123_Mx157 | reverse complement strand
TAGCCCTGATCTCTGCTACTATAGGGGGAGGGCAGAGCATTGTGGCATAGATCCTATCACCTACCTCAATGGTCTTGTCTAGAGACTCTGGGTCAGGAGTGCCAGCAAAGTTCCCTTCACATCCATCTTCCTCCTGAAGTTCACACCCAACATCTTGGACACTTTTTTTTTGAAAAAAAATCCTTTTACCTAACTACTGATAGGATGACATACTACAAGAGCTACAGGATTCCATGCCTCCCTGCATACGTGAAGAATGAGCAGGCCAGTGCATCCAAGCACCTTTTAGGCTGCACTCCCCTGGTATTCCTGAGAAGAAGGTCTGCTGATTGTTTTATTGAGGAAATGTCTATGAAAGCTTGCTGGGCAAGCATGATTTGGGACAAGCATCTGTGTAAGGGGACTGGTTCTCAGACCATCCCAACCCTAGCTCAGCTTAGTTTGTGGCTACTGACATCCTATCTAGCTGGACTCCAGACTGCTGGGCCCTATCTTACTCCCCTCCATCTTGGCTCCCCAGCCTAATGGATATATCAGACTTGGCACCTGATGTATTGTTATTATCATTGATCCTAATGCTACCAGACCCAATTAGTCAGTCATTGACCTTTGCTTTGTCATATAGGTTGTAGTCAGCAGCCTCCAACTTAGTTATAGGTACTTAGTCATACTGAGTAGTCTTGTAGTATATAAGGCAGGCTTGGAGCTAGACTAGCCCCAGCCAGAACAATAGCATGGTTCCCAGGCTTATCCATCATTCTTAACTATGAGCTCAGCCAGTGCTGCCCCTCATCTCTGTCTTGCTCTCTGCCTTTGCCTTTTGCTGGACAACTGCCTCTTGCTTGCCATGCCCTAGGCTGGCTCACTTGCTGCTCATCTTCTGACAGGAGTGTTAGGTCATGAGTGGCAGGCTTGGCTTGAACCAATCATGACTGACATTCCCTTACAATCTGGACTGCATACCAAACCTAGGCTACTAAAATAGTTAGTATTGCTAGGCAAAGGAAAGCCCAGTGCCATTATTAGGTATTATAAGAGATAATAAAGAGTAAGATGGGCATCTGCTGCTATTGTCATGGGCATAGTGTCACATGAGTCAAGCCAGGGCTGTTGTGAGGTCAACTGCTTTTTGAGCAGGCAGATGTTGTTATCAGGCTGCTTTGAGTTTGGGGTCTTCCAGAGTAGTGAATTGCTTTGTTACCTCAACAAATCTGATAAGGTGCTTTTGAGTGGCCAGAACAGATAGCAAGTGGGGGACAAACTCAGCTTTTTGTTTAAGTGGGCACAGGAAGTGGACATGGTGCTCATATTAGTATTGGGGGCATTCATGCAGGTAGTGCTGTACAAATTCCACTGTAAGGCCTGGGCAATGCAGACATATGGGTGACTCAGCTTGGTGTATATGAAGCAGGTGCTGGTTGAGAGGGAGGTGGCCTGTATGGAGTTGGGTGAGGATTGTGGACTACTGGCAGTCAAGGTCTCCAATAAGCTTGAGATAGTTCTTCAAGAGACAGGTGCAGTCAAGGTGTTGAATAGGGTAAAAGTGGGGCAATTTCTTCTAGCATTGTTTCCAAATAACCTGGGTTGCTATGAGATCAGCCTGGCAAGTGGCAGTTATGCTCTTGGACAGCCATTTTGTCCAGAGGTACTTGAGGAGCTCATTTGTAGAGCTTGAGGCACCTTGGGTAGCTTCCTTTGCCAGTTCATCAGCACATTTGTTGGGGGCAAAACTGGCATGGCCTGGGGACCAGTGGACTTGCAGGTAGATAACTCTGCAGGATTGTGGTTTTCTTGTACTTGGGTTTGCTCCATGCCCCATCAAATATGTCAGGGAGTGCAGAGCAAGGAAGTTTGGAGTGGGGAGCCAAGAAGCCTAAGCTAGAGACAGAAGCAAATCTTCCTGCAGCTGCTGGGGGCACAGCAGAGGCAGTAGGAGTGAGCAGGAGGTGTTCTAAAAGAGTTTGGAGGGAGAGGGATACAGCTTCAGTAGTTTGACATAGTCCAGTGAGTTTGGTAGTATGGGAGGTAAGAGAAGCTTGGGTAAGTTGAACCTGTGTCTCTAGGGACAGCAAACAACTCCAGGCATTGTCCTGGGGGCTTGAAGCATCAGGGGGAGGTGCTGGAGGGGTTGGCTGGGTCATAGCAGGAGCACGGGAAGTGTTGGATACATGGTGGGGGAGAGACCTCTAAAAGCAGGGAAGTGAACTTGGAGGGTGAACCCACTACAAGCAACAGGAGATAATAAGAGGGGGGCTCCCAGACCAAAACTAGAGACTTGTTCTGCTGTAAGGGTGACCTCTGGAGGCTGTGGCTAAGTCATACAACTGGCAGAGGGAGATCCAAAGTCTATTCAGTATCTACAAGAAGTTCTAGAGTTCTAGCTACTCATCTAGCAGAGAGAGATCCAAAGAGAACAAGTCTAAGGATCTCCAATGCCAGTATTCAGAAAATTTACTCTAGAGCTTCTGGAAACAACACCCAACAACAACCAAATCCAGAGTCTGATCAAAAAGTGGAAATCCACTGTAAATAGCCTTGATCTCCAGGCTCCCTGCATGTGACCACATACAAATATGACCAAAAGATAGCCCTTGGCTGAAAGTACCTGTGGTCCAAGGATGGGAGGCCTATGTTGAGTGGTAGGCCCAGAATAAAGGAAACAATCAAGGGGTCTAGTATGAGCAGTCCCCTGACACCACCTTAGCAAGGTCCCCACCAATAATTACTTTCTTGGTATTATCATTATAGTCTCTTTACAGTATTTCTTTATTTGGACTTTATTTCTTATGGTGCACCAACCTGACAACCAGCATACTGACTGTCATTTGTGTCAAATTTAGCTACACTTTGGGCCATTGACTCTCACAAGTCATTCCTTCTGACTCACTTTGTTGCTAGGAACTTCTTACTATTATTGACTCCTTTTAGTTTCATTACATACCTTTACTTACTATAAATACTGTCATGTTTTCTATACAACCATTGAAGATTTGCACCTTGTTATCAGCCCCAGACTTCAGATTTAAATCTAGCAACTCTAAAGCATCTTCTTTCATTCTAGCACTCTCTCTGTTGAGTTAGCATCCTTGTTGCTTCAGCCAGTACCACCTTAGGGTACTATTTCATCAAGTCCACATTCAGCACTAGTACCTATGGCTAGTTTCATTTTGTTATAGTTCTCCATTGCTAACACCTTTGTCACTACTCCTGGCACCAACCTCTACCACTGTTCTACTAGCAACTTCTGTCTAGTGCAAGCCTTTAGTATCATACTGCTAGCAACCTTGCCTAGCAACCTCAATTTGACTCTAGTTGGGTTTACCCATAGTTTCCCTTTCCCTATTTGCTATCAACCTCTGCAAACCCAGTACTAGTGGCCTAGCACCTCCTTTCCATCTAATGGGCTTTCAGGGACCTAGCTCAACTTGCAACCCTCATTTTCTATAGTCCATTCATACATTACTTGTGAAACCATTAGTTGTTGTGTAACATGCACTGCAGCTAGGCAGCAATGAATATCATCTGCAGGGCTGCCTCTGCAGCAGCAGCAGATTACTCTGACTATGAAATACAACTGCTTGGCAAGTGGCACAGTGACTCATATAAGTTATATATTGAAAATGATCCTAGCCAAGTTCTCCACCTTTCCTCTCTCCTTCATATGGCCTTCACCAACCTCACCCCTTTTGAACCTCTGATTCTATGGGACTTCACTGCAATGGCTTGAGTTCAGCCCATTCTCTCCATCAGCGGACGGGCCAACTCAAGAACTTTTAGACTCCAGAAATCTGATTTCTTCCCACAATGATCGCCCGAAATCCTGAGAATCACCCCCGTCCCTTCTTCCTCCAATCTCATCAATCATCGTCTTGATATGATGGATCGGGCAAGATACAAGATAGTGTGGGGTTGCCCGGGGTTAATTCGGGCAACAATTAGATCGCCGTCTTTGTATCCTCTTTGTTCCTTTCACACCTATCACACTTCAATTGTCTCATTGTTCTGATATACTTATATTGCTGCGAGCGCAGTCAGGATGACTTCGTCGTCTCACACTGCGCTCGCAGCGCTCGTCGTCTAGATCGTATTACGTCTCGCGTTTTCTTATCCCCTCCCGCCATCTTCATTCTACATGACAACTACTCCTACACAAATAGTCTCCCGTAGTTAGCTTGAGTTCGGCCATTCTCTCCATCAGCGGACGGGCCGACTCGAGAACTTTTAGACTCAAGAAATCTGATTTCTTCCCGCAACGCTCGCCCGAAATCCTGAGAATCACTCCGTCCCTTCTTCCTCCGATTTCATCAATCATTGCCTCGACTGAATATCGGACAGAGGGATCATTAACTTACGTTGATCTTAGATCTTCCACCTCAGTACTTCGATCTGGACTTCTAATACAAAATTTCCTGAGGTGATATATGGCCTGAACCATCTTGAGGTTGGTCAAGATATGATTGTTCGAATTTCAAAAGCATTGAAGATAATATGAATATTCTATCTGGATAGCATCCACAGACATGGCTGATGAACCGATTTTTCAATAGTCGACAAGAACTACTTTAACGAGTGGGAATTTTGGAACAATCTCGGAACCCCTCTGTGCCTACAACAGCCCATACTCGGCAGCTTTGTCTGTCTTGAAGAGTCATACCTTTCTCACTGTCGATAGTCATCTGCACTACGGCTGATTGGTGCATATGTGCAGCTACACCGGCTTCGCCAGATCCGTCTCCCTACTGGAATTCTCCTCATGCATCGAATCTGACTCGGATACCCCGGCGGCGCTGGCAGTATGCTGACTCGTAGCTCCAACCCTGGCGACCAAGACCCATCTTCAACGGTGATAGTGCATTTGGCCGGTATGGGCTTAACACACGAAGAAGTTCTTGGACCTTTCCCTTTTACACTCGCAGCATGGCTCTGGGCTGATATTTACTCATCAGTATATTGAGTATCGAGTCCACAATAAAGTAACTTTCATGATTGTTGGAGGACCGTCGAAGAATGGTTGGAGCCGCATGTTCCAACTCCAAATTTAATTTGAATTTCCAAAACAAAAAACTTTATCCAGATATATATTTAGTTACCATATCCAAGTTCCGTCTTTCGACCCTATTTGACTCACTGACCACCATCGTCGTATCCTTCGTAGCTCCCTGAACAAACACTTCAACATTGCCCAGGATTTCGCATAGAAAGTTCGTTACCAGCAAAAATTGAATAGCCCGCGACGATCAATCGTTGCTAATCTATACGCCCACAAAGATGTCAATGGACGAAGTGACACCAGGATTGTGGATTGGGGACCTCGCAAGCGCTCTCAACGTCGAGAAGCTCAGAACTCATGGAATATATAGTATTCTTTCGGCTATGCGTGGAAGGCTCACAATACAGGAGGTATGGATGCATTTCGTTCCAAGTCTCGCTGATCTCATTGTATGCCTACAGACTTTCATTCAACACCAAGTACTCCTCGACGACACGGAAGATGCGGATATTCTTGAACATCTACTTCCCTCAATTCATTTTATTGAAGCGGAGTTAAACAAGGGGCGAGGCGTCTTAGTTCATTGTCATGCGGGAGTTAGTAAGTTCGCACAACTCCCTCACTAACTCACAAGTCATTTAATTACAAATAGGTCGTAGCGCTTCCCTTATTGCCGCGTACCTAATGTACAGCAAACGTTTGGATAGAGAGACTGCTTTAGAAATGATCAGGAATGTTCGGCCAAGTATTGAGTGCGACCACATCTTTATCGCCCTATTATAGTATCTCATGTTATTGCTTAGACCGAATGAAGGCTTCCTCCGCCAGTTGGAGATCTTTCATCAAGCGCAGTACAGAATATCACGACGTGACAAAACGACGAGGTTGTATTATATGGAACGTGCATATGATGAAGTCATGAGTACGATCAGCCTTTCGTCGGCCCTAAACATCCGTTTTAACCTTCCTCGATCTCATCTTAGATGGTGACGGTTCTTTTCCGGAGATAGACATGTTTGCGAAATACCCAGGTACCCCTTCGGACTCAACGCCTAACACGCCTGGATATCCACGCCGACGGATAAGATGTAAAATGTGCAGGTTCGTGAAAATTGACTTTCTTTACTCCATGTCTCTTTTCTCATAGTTCTAGGCAAGAATTGGCCACAAGAGAACACATGCTTGATCACGGCCAACTTGGTCCTGCCACTCCGGCGGCGAGGACTCCCGCTGGGTCAAGACGTCCTTCGACATCAGCGCGAGGCCTTCAGTCATCAAATCCTCTACGATCGTCAGGCGGGATGTCAAACGGAGCTGCTGAACCACGACCTCGTCGCGCATCAATCCTTGGGGGGTTAGGTGACTCCTTGACAATGTCATCTATCAGTAGCGATTCCAGTGGACCTGGGGTCATTCCCATGAGCCGCCGATCTTCAAATGATAAACCTCTTCGAAACCTACCCGAAATTCCGCATGCACAAGATGGTCGATCAAGTTCTGCATTGGAAAGTGATGACGAAGAGCTCGATATTGCCCCAGAAATAGCGGCCTCGTCAGTTGACATGGCTGGCAGTCCTGTGGAGATCTCGCACGAGACTGCGAAACTTATCGGGCGCCGAATTTCAGATGCCTTACTCTCACCCGCAGGTGAACTTAAAGAATCTCCCCTGGATACACTCGGAAAACTGAAGCATACGCTGTCCGATGTCCAAGTCCTACTACAAACGCCTGAGAAGTCACTTCCTACGACTCTTATCAGCCCCTCGGAGTTGACTGCAGAGCTCATGAATAACCCCAAGTTGGCTGCCCTACGAGCGCCGCATCCAGGTTCACCAAGCACCGGCGTGACACAACCTCATACCGTCGCCAAAGCGCCACCACAAAGTCCACCCATCCTTATAAACCCCAAGTGCTCGGGTTACTTCGTTGAACCTGTACGTCACCGGCTTCTGTAGATGATATGCTTACCAAAATCAACTAGATGAAATGGATGGAACCTTTCCTGTCGGCTGGAGAGCTCGCCGGAAAGATTGTGTGCCCGAATTCCAAGTGCGGCGCGAAGTTAGGAAGCTATGACTGGGCTGGAGTGTGCTGTGGTTGTAAAGCATGGGTGATACCAGTGAGTAGTCTCTGAACCGCTGCTTCCTTAACCGCAACTGACTGCTGGGCATAGGGATTCTGCATCAACCGATCCAAAGTAGACGAGATAGTCAAATAGCAGTAACTGACTAATCGTTTTACCCGAACTGTCGTTTGTCTACTCTCTACAGATGCAATTACTCATTTTTACGGCCAGTATAGCATCTGAATATATCAGTTGCTTGTATTAGATTCCTGTAGATTGTCTTCATATTTGTCTCTGTCGTCGTCGTGCTCCCTGTAACAATATAAGTAATAGACTAGAACTTTGTTTCGGTTCAACAGCCTCTGTTGTTCGATGAATGTGTACTCAGACATTGGCCTCATACATCTGAGAAGAGATTTGATCGTAATGCAAGGACGTAATAAATATGTGGTCGACAACGAGAAGAATAAATTAGCCAAAATTTGACAACTTGTGAAACCCAAATGACGTCTGACTCTCACAGTAAATGATGATGCTGAGTATGGAAAGCAACACAAGAGAATGCGAATCAATGTCCTGTACAATCTGGTCTAGGACTTCCTGGGTATATAACTCCAATCCCGTGGAGTTTAGTAATTAACAAAACACAGACCCGAATCGTAAGCACCGTCAATGATCAAGCATTGGTTAAGACATGACCTAAATAATCGTCCAGAATCTGACCTCAATGTTAGTCGATGCGCGGGATAACAGTCAATGAAATTGCTTACCTTGTCCATTTCTTCTAACTGTTTGAACGTAGGTGCATATATATCACGAATCCTGTGGTGCAGCGTCTGCAGGTCTAAAGGACGACCAAAGAGCAAAGCATCCACAGGATCCAGCGGTGGTAGCGGTGTCTTCGGCTTCGCGTCTTTATACTCGATGATGCTTAGCATATGTGCGACACCGAAGTCATCATGAGGGATGATAGGTCTGCGCTGCTGGAGTTGGGATGGTGGCTTAGGCGTTGAAGCTGATCTCGGGCTGTCCATTTCATCCTCATTGATGATTTCAGTATGTGTCACCGGCGTCGCGTACCCAGATATGTCCGATATAACAGACGCGATAGAAGGCTGACGACGATCAGTACCTGTAGGCCTGCCAGTCGGAGTGGTAGTCCCTGGGCGCGGCTTATCAGTGCTGCTTGGAGCAGAAATGGACGTGGATTTCGACACAGTTCGGGACAAATCCGTTGGGGTCTTAGACTTAATGCCTGTCGCGCGCAAGGGACTGACTGAGCGTGGAATTTCGGAGGTTGCAGTGTCAACAGAATATTCCGAAATTGATCGTGATCGCCTTGCATCGTCAACGCTGGACAACGATATCAAATCCTTTTCCTTCGCCTTCCCGTTCTTAATCTTGCTGAGGACGCGATTAAGCTTTTCACCCACGACATCCTTGCGTCCTAGGACGCTCTCAAGCAGATCATTCCTGTTGGTGGCAAAGTTGTTCTCGCGTAGCTCCTCCTCAATGATATCGCTGATATCATAAGTCTCACCGTCATTATCAACATATGAGTAGCGCATACGGTCATTGACATCGTAACGCGAACTCCGAAGTATCGTGTTCCCAGGAAGCAGAACATCCATGCCACGATAAGAATTGGTTTGAGCAGAAAGAATGGCTCGTTGATTAGCTCGTGACGCTTCGCGTTGACGTGCAATGATCTCCTGGCGAGAGGGCTTATGATCAAACGACGGGCTGGACGGATCGGAGAGACTGGCGCTGGACGTGGAATCTCGATGAAGGTGATGCAGGGCAAGCTCATCTAGTGGCGCGGACATGCGATGCCTAGATGTGGAGTTGCGGTATGTCATTGCACGACGAAGAATGAAGACGGGGTCATCGGGATTGACATCGTCTAATGAGCCAAGGATGAGATTCGAGTCAACAGACCGCCTCTTGCTTGACGGGGTGGGTCTCTCAACAGCTTTAAGGGTAGGGGGTCGCGAGAACGCCTCTATAACTCTGCTCGATGGCGCCAATTCTCGTTCTGCAACAAAAAAAAATCAACTTACGATTCTATCCAGGCCAGTCAAAGGCTTACCAGGTGAACCAGGAGCAGTCACGAAAAGCCCATACCTCACTCTCGTCGAGCTTCTCCTCTTAGTAGTCTTGTCCTCAATCTCGTCACCACCGTCGACCACACCCTCTGAGATGCCGAACCTTTCCAATCCAAGTTCGATGACCTCCGCTACTGTCGCGTTCTTGGGGAACACAAACACCTTTCGGCGCATATTCGGCGACACTGTAACGGGCAACGACGCATCTGCCTCCCGGAGCGTATCCTTGAATACGATCGCCTCAGTCTGTGGGTGGAACACCATGTCTTCCGGCAGGTCATCAGGGTAGATGATGAGCTGCAACGCGAATCGAACCGATGGTGACGTGAAGCGTTCAGGCGTGACATTGTGAACTGTCGATACCGCGAGTCTTAGTGGTGTCTCAAGAGAGTCTTCGAACGAGGAGTCAGCAATGAGTGTTTCGTCTCCCTCATCATGGCCCAGAGCACTCCCACCATGAATCCCATCTCCTCTTCGATTCAAATAAAATTTGACCGCCGAGTCATCCGTAAAGTCGTTCATCGGTAGCTTCTTGATAGCGGGATGCATCGACAAATTACTCGCCACCGAGCTAATACTGCCTACACTGCTCCTCTTCACCTTCGGCATCTCCATCGCCTCTTCCACAAGGTGCTCAAACACCATCAGTGGCTTCTCCTCAGGTCTAAGCACCGCAGAAGCCCCGCCCTCGACCTGCTTCACGGTCAAATAATACTCCCCCTCCTCATCCCCTATCGACAGCCTGAATCGCTGCGTAGCCTGCTTGATCAACTCCTCCGAGGTCGTACTCGAATTGAGCAACACAGTCTTGAACGTTGCCTCGGTCTGCAAATTCTGGCCTGCAAAAACACGGATGACGCTAAGTTCAGGCACTGGCCCGCCCACGTCCATCACGTTCTGTGTCAAGATTAGCGAACCGGGACGTGGGCGTTGCGTTGGGGGACCGAGTCCTGAGCCAGCGGTCGACGGGCTGTGATACGAGCTGAGTGCTGATGCTGATTGAAGACCGTACGAGGGTTGTGCCTCGGGGGGAGAAGAAGGCGAGCGGTTGAGGTATTGTTGCGTGTATAGTGCTTGTTGTTGTTGATCGCGCTGGCGGAGTTGGGAAGCGTGCTGGGATACCGCAGGCAGACGTTCAGGTGTCTGCGGCGGCTGGGATTGAGGGTCGTTGCGTTGAGGATCCACAACGGAAGCACGGAGGTTATTAAGCGCTTGTTGTTGCTGTTGCTGCATCGCCGTCGCCGTCGTCGGCGACAAAATGGAATCAGAGGTCGATGGACGGTTGCCAGAGGATCTAAGAGAGTCCTCTGACAACCGACTAAGTGAGTCTCCGCTCTCGCTCGATCCAGCAGACGCGTTCTTGTCCTTCTTGTCCTTTTTGCTCTTGAAGAGTTGGCTAAACATACCTCTCTTTTTCTTATCTTTACCGTTCCCACTTTCTTCGTCAGATTCACGTTCCTTGCGGAGCTTCCCAGCAGTATTGGGTTTGGCCAGGCTGGCGGTGCTCATAGGCGGTGCCATCTTTCCTTTGCCATTAGCTGCTTGTTTCCTTGCCTCCTCTTCCTCACGTATACGTTGCTGTTGTACTTCACTCGGCTGATGAGGCCTAACATCACCTCGGGCTATCGTAGGCGTTACAGTGAGCTTGCGGGTCTCCGTGGCCTCTGCAGGATCAATACTTCGCAGAGCGTCCTGCTGAAGTCGTTCCCGTGAGCCGGACGAGCGTAAGGGTGGTGCCTGGATCATTTGTTGGGGAGGTTCCTGGTTCAATTGCTGTTGCTGTTGAATGTGCGCAAGAAGTTGTTGTTGTTGTTATTGAACAGGTTCAGGTCGCGAGCCACCGGCTTGCAACGCAAGAGGCACTGTTGTTGTTGTAGACTGAGGGGGCTCAGCAACAGGTTCATTCTCCCAATCCATGATGTCATCCTGTTCTCCCAGGTCGTCTGGCTGCTCCTCTGCGAGACCAGCATCCTCGTGCTCAGAAAACTCCAGCCAATCTTCCTCCTCTTCGCCACCCTCGGTTTCCATCATCTCATCTTCACGCCATATTGCACGAGGATAACGAACGACGCCGAAACGAGGCCCACCGAAACGAATGTTACGGCCTTGCCCTTGCCCTCGCACACCGAGGGGGAGTGGAGATGGCGAGTTGTTCGAACCTGCGCGTGAGCCAAGGTTGGCACGAAGACGTTCCTGTGATACCTGGAGGTTTTCGTTGAGTTCTGCCTGGGTTGGAGATGCAAGCTAATAGTTTTCAATTGAGATTCGATCTCTGCTTTATACGAGGAGATGCCTCACGTCAACATTGCGATGTTTGTTAAGCCTCGCCAGACGCTCAAACGGAGTCTCAATGTTCTCCGCTGGTATATATCCAACTTCCTGAGTTTTAAGAACACGCACAAGCCACCAGTAGCTGTTGCTGTCGTCCATCAAAAACAGGCTGTCACCCTTGACTACGTTAGCCTGGCCCTCCACAGTTGCAGCAAAGCTGTGCAATGAATAGACGAGGTCAAAGTCAATAGATTCATTTGGTATTGATAGAGATGAAGAATCGTCGTCTTCGGTGTAGTCCTCATGTTCCTCGCCTTCGGAATCCTCCTCGATTACCGATGTCTCCTCGTCGTCTGTATACGTGGCTGAAGCAGCATCGGCGTGCGCATGAAGATGGTCGACGTCATCTTGCTGGATCTGTCCTCGCAAATCAAAAGTGTCTTGACGAGTCGGTCGTCGTATGTCAACTGCAGCCTGCATTTACGAAATCCAAAACGTGGCGAAGTCTTGGCAAGCCAGAGCAATAGAGAAGCACCAGGGAGGATAAAAACAGGTAGGATAAATAGATCCTCTAAAGAGTGGTCATAAAGCAGGCGATAACACGAAGAAAGGAGGGGTTTGCGAGCGCTCGTCGTCGCAAACGGTGAAGGCGATTATTGTGGGTTATTTGGTTTTGAGCTTATCTGACACTGGATATCACTATCGATTCATAAAGTACTTATGGCAATGTATCTATCCAGGATGATGAGACATAAAAGTTGAAACGCTGACACGCTGACACTGACAGCCTTTGTTTTAGAAGACTCGTGAGTGGACAGCTAGGTGCACGGTGTACTGATGTCCTCGCAGATGCTCAGCGGTATAGTAGCTACCCATATACAGCTCCGTCGTCTTTACCTCCACTATGGTTTCACGTTCAAGGAAACGGTCAGATGTTATAAGGTGTGTTCGTATTTCCATGTATACGCTCACGCCTGTGAAGTACTATAGCCCTCGCATAGGTCAGAACAGCCACTCACTTCTCATTCTGGGCTATTCTGGGCTTGTTATTCCCTTACAACGTGTCAACTCACCATCATATCATCCTCGACCCCCCGTGAAAAGCACGCGAACATGGTGTTAACCGGACCGACGGCCCCGTCACTCTGGTCCTCTTTCACACCTTTACAGACCACCTCTTGCAATGTCCTCAAACACTAACTATCCGGGACTTCCCTCTCAAGTTAAGTCCCGGTTCTTACCTATCAACGACCTTGATGTCCATATCCTCGAAGCCAAGCCAGAAATCTCTTTCAACACCACTACCAAACCACCCCTTCTAATCCTCCTCCACGGCTTCCCAGAGCTCGCCTACTCCTGGCGCAAAGTCATCGTACCCCTCTCCGCCGCAGGATACCACGTCGTTGCGCCCGACCAACGCGGGTACGGGCACACCAAACGGCGTAGCACACTCAACGAATACGATCACATCACATTCACAGAAGACCTCGCGCCTTTCCGCATGCTCAATCTCGCCACAGACATCGTATCCCTCGTGTACGCACTGGGATACACATCCGTCGCCGCAGTCATCGGACACGACTACGGATCCATTGTCGCAGGCCACTGCGCGCTTATCAGGCCTGATCTCTTCAAATCCGTCGTCTTAATGAGTGCACCGTACACCGGAGCCCCTGCCCCCTCTGCGCCTTTGACGTCCCCAGTCAGGCAAATAAGTGACGCCCTTGCATCTCTGACACCCCCGCGCAAACATTATGTAGCTTACTACTCCACCCTCGAAGCCAATGACGACATGTGTAACCCTCCACAGGGTCTGCATGCATTTCTTCGTGCGTACTACCACGTCAAGAGCGGGGACTGGAGCAATAACGCCCCGTATCGCCTCCCTGAGCTCTCAGCTTCGTCGCTAGCTCAGCTTCCTCTATACTACGTCATGAACCTCCATGAGACGATGCCACAAACCGTTGGGCGCGATGCACCCTCTCCAACCGAAGCCGCTAGTAACTCCTGGCTCACTGATACAGAGCTCAGTGTATATACGGCCATCTATAAAGAAACGGGATTCCAAGGCGGGCTGAATAGGTATCGCTGTGTGATGGACGGGAGGTGGTCTGAGGACCTTAGGGTGTTTGCTGGGAAGAAGATTGAAGTGCCTGCGATGTTCCTTTCGGGACAGAGGGATTGGGGTGTTTATCAGTTGCCTGGGGCGGTGGAGAAGATGAGGGAGGAGACATGTCAGCAGATGAGGGAGGAAGATTTCGTGTTGGTGGATGGGGCGGGGCATTGGTTACAGCAAGAGAAGCCAGAAGAAGTGGTGAAGTGTTTGTTTAGGTTTTTGAGAAGGCAGTAGGCAAAGTGAATATCGATCAGAAAGAGCAATCTCTGGATTCGCGCATGTCAAGCTGTCAGTGTAAGGTGCGATTATTCCTCAATGGGAAAGAATACATAAATATGTATATATATAACAAACAATGCATGCTATATTCAGCTCAATGTAACGGACAACGGAGCAGTGCCATCAAGATCATTCTACAACTTTAGCACGAGATTTACAGATACATTTAACATTTGTCGTGAAGTAGTCGATGTAGAGAAAAACGACACCTTCAACGATCCCTCCTCCGGTTCCCCAAGTAATACATGAGGGGTTGATATGTAAATACAAATATGTTAACAGTTTCTAACAGGTTCGTTCATTACGCGTTTGTCGTCGTGATCTTCATCAGAGCAAAGAAAGAAAAAAAAAACCCTTCAAAGCGTAACAGGCGTAACGGATTTCGGCAACGGTGGCAGGACAGGCACAAGCCGGGGGACATGCATATCTATGCGCCGACTCGGCGTGATACGATACGGGTGGACACGAGCACCTTTTGCAAGTTGCCTATTAGGCTGGCGGAAGTACTCGAGCGAGTGACCGAGAAGGAGCAGCGCTTGCTGCTTTTGTGAGGGTTGGGGCATGGAGCTGCTGGGTATGAAAGG
>JABFYK010058328.1:10154-27447 GCA_018849495.1 Termitomyces sp. T123_Mx157 | reverse complement strand
GAGAGCAGAACAATAGACGAGTCCATGGTATACAAACTTCATGGTATCCAAACTTCCGTGACATTCGAAGTTTCAAAATCATAGCAAACACAACCATCCTACGAAGGAAACTCAGATGGATCCCATGCACAAGCATCCTCACAACCACGCCACTCCAGCCACTCAGCACAGTGATACGCGACCGTTCGTTTGGGACACGGTTCCAACTCTTTGACTGAACCATCTCCTCCTCGGATTACGCCGAAGTAGCTGTTACCCACACGGACTACATGTACCATCGGGAAGCCGTGTCCTACCACAGCCGAGATGTTGCGCAGAGGCAACAGGTCAGGCAGGCCAACGTATCGCATTGTTGGCGGGATACCAGGACCAAGTTGCTACACAAGTGTCGTGTTAGTTCATCAAAGGATAGAACACAACAGAAGATGAGAAACTTACCTCTAGGAATAGGACAGGGTCTCTTGATGGAGAAGGTATGTGGTCTAATGTCAGCGACAATGCCAATACAGTCCTTGGAATCAGCCACGACGCCAGGCCGGGCGAGAGATCTGGAGGATAGGCGATCTTTAAATTTCGAAGGTTGACCAGCGATGGAAGCACACCCCACACAGCGGCATCGAATCCTACCGCACGCTGCACGCTCTCATCGTGAGCAATTAGTACGAGGGACCGAAGCTGTTGGCGGCCCCTTAGGAACTCCGCGATGGCCGGGAAGAGATCGCGGTCTGAAACCCGGCGGTGTACTGCCGTTATCGAAAACAAAAAGTGGCGGAGGAAGGGCAGAACAGGACCATAAGTCCGATGGGTAGCACGGAATTGCTGTGATGTGGCGCCGTCGAGGGAACAACAGAGTGAAAGAGACTCCAGCTGGCGACCATTAGCAAGTATATCGGCAAAGAGTTGATTGTTGAGGGGGACGTGGCCCGTAAAGTGGAAATGTGTGAGGTTGCGGATAGAGACGCTGTTAGTGGGGAAGACCCAGTTGGGGTTATCAATGTAGACAGTGCGCAAGAAGTCGCGGTTTTGAGCGAGGAAGGCTTGGACTTGATTAGCCGTTCCACCCGATGCGCAATACGAGAAGTGAGCGAGATGTTTAAACTCAAGCTGAAGATCCGTAGGGCCATCCGGTGAACTGAGAGTTGGGGTAAGCATTCACATACAGAGATGACGACGCGAAGTATCGCATACTCAATTGAGAGACCGCGTAAACGGGGCGTACATGTTTGCAGGACACGTAAGACCGGTATTATAGCTTCCACACCCGCGGAGATATGCACATTACGAAGGTTGATTAAATTTGGGAGTGCATTAGTCAACATTCCTATGGTGGAATAAAGCGTAAGCCAGACTGGGCAATGACTAAACACAAAGGAAGGAACAAATAGACCCGCCTATCTGAAAGGCCAATGCCCCGTCCCGATCACGTATGGGAGCGTATATTCGCAGAGTCCGAACGGCGATTGCAAACTTGGGATCCACGATGATACGTGTGAGAATGTCCGCACTCCTCTGGGCATGCCGTGCATCTTCATCCTTAGTAAACCCAACTTCTCCTAGATGATGCGTCCAAACATCGTTCCTGCCTTCCTCAGCATCGATCCCCCCAAAATGGAGATCCAGCTTTCGGAAGAGAATCTGACTAGCAACGCGTGATATGGTATGCGGTATGAAGAGTAACGCTTTGAGGTCGTGTCGAGGTAGGTAGAGTGCGATTTCGCGCCATATTTCGACAGAGAACCGTTCTTTCCTTGTGGGCAGTGGAGATAGAAGCTAATATAGCCATTAATTGTGACAGCAACTCCTCAGTGTTGATGGTAACGGACCTTTTCGACTGTCACTGAACGTTGATGTAACAATGCCTTCGCTTCAGGGTTGTCAGGTTCTGCGATTAGCGCTGCTTGAAGATCTGAAGACATGAGTTACCACTGCGATCAGCCAGACTGGCAATGACAAACATACCATCCTGGGCTCCAAAGTGAGATCCAGCCATAAGTCTAGCCCGGGCCCGCAGGATTCGAGCCTTGGCCGTGTTTTCAGGGGAAAGGGTAGAAATAAGTAGACATGATTGAACAGCATTTTCGATGATAGTTCTAGAGGGCCTATTGAAGTGTGTATGACGGTATTGGTCAATACTATGTCAACAGAGAATCTCTGAATTATGAAGATCAGCACTAACCCTTCCGGGTGCAGACTCCGCATGGCATAGAGAAGGAGGTCGGCTTTTTGGTTGTCGGTCAAACATGAAGAAACGTCGCGTATACTGGCATCAAGGATCTTGGGATTAAAAACGTCCATGGTTGAAAGGGTATCAATGAACCGTAGAGATGCTAAACGTGTTAGCACTTTTTAAAAATTCATCTGGATTTAGCCGCGGCAATGACCCGTTTCCTCCCGTTTCTACTGACTGGTAGGGTACTCATCAGATGCAGAGCCTTGGCAAAGTGGCGAAGTATGTACCTACGAGAATCCAGCGGTCCTGGGCCTGGGCGTAGTCTGGACCCCACAACCTCGCCCTGATCCAGAAGTTCTGACATGTCCTAATTATAGACGCGAAAAAAATGCTGGACGTTACTAAAGAAAACAGAAAGGGAAGACTAGAAGTGATTTGACTTGGCCAATTGCAGAACTATGGGCTCTCACACATGTCAGGGACAACAACAAAGGATGACAAAAACGTTCAAGTTTCACATTTTTGTGAGAAATGTAGCGTCTGGAGCTGCCGAAAAGCCGGTGAACTCGAGTTCGAACTCTGTTTCGCCAGTGTTTCGCCTAGGAATCCTAGCCGGAAAGTTGTCAAATTGACATCGCGAACTCCTATAAACTGACTATCCTCAATTCTTCGTTCGCAGTTCGTAGAAATTCCCTAATGTCCACAGCATCGAAAAATGTGAACTAAACGAATTCGAACTGAACGAAGCATAAAAATTGCGCATCCCTACTCCCATGACGCCAAAATATTGAACATTTGACTGACTTACGCCATTTTCGCTCGCTGCTTGTGAAAAGCCTTTCAATTCTTTTTTCTTTTCGACAGCTTGATTAGTGATAAATACTTTTCAGAATCAACCCAGAAAAAATATGGCAATCGGGTAGATGTCTATGGTAGCTAGTTGAAGTCTCGTTTCAATACACTGCTGGAGCTACATTTCCTACTCACCCATGGCAGTGTAGATGATAGTGACCAATCTGTGGTGTACATTCACATGCTCATTTTGCAAGGCCATGATATGCATGGATTCTGCTGTGCTCATATGACTCCACTGCTGCAGGAATCGTCAACATGTTTATTGTCATCCTTATTGGTTCCTTCTTACTTACTATCAACTAGTTTTCGAAGTAGTTCTTCATTTTTCGTGAGTACTTCGAGTGCTAATTCAGAACGGTATCTTACCTATATTCTGTAGTATTGTAAAAGAATCTGGACAACCACTCCACCACTTCCTGCCAAAACTATGTTTTTCACAAACCATTACATGAGATGTGTATGTGATCCTTATGGTAAGTCTAAGGTCTAAGGTCTAAGGTACATGCCCCAACGTAGAAATTCAACAACAACAACAAAAGAGATATGTACGATAGATAGAAAAAACATAGGCCACTCGAACATGCGTTTCTTCGACGAGGTATCAAAGACATCGTGAAATCATTTAGATTAGCCTTCTTATTGAAACCAATGCAGCAGCATTATTGAGAACAAAGGGCAGTGAGCAAGATGAATCATGGAGAAAAGTGATGCACCTACCTGCTACCTTTGCAGCACGGGCATTAGAGATGTTCTGGTGCGTTACAAAGTAAGTCGAAGCCGAAGCTGGCCAGTCTCTGTATTATCAGCGAAGTTGCCAACTACACGGGCGGACTGGTTAAGATAGTCATGTGCATATTTAAACATCGCATTGATTGCGTTTTCTCCGGTGGAAGAGCCACCAACAGGTTTTGAGAAACCGAGCTCCATACCTGGCAGGACTCTTCCATCACATATACTTCTCTTCGTCCATGTCAGTGACCCATGATCTCCGCCCGTTCCTCCGCCGACATAGCACCCGCCAACGACTCCCCCTTCTTCTGCTTGGAGAATGCCGTGGCATCCTCGTAGTCCTCAGTTGGCACCCAGCCCTCCTCCAAAGGTCGACCATGTTCTGCCACATCTCAAAAAATCTGTCGGCTCTTGCCTGTACCTCATTCAGCTTCCTCGTCGTATGTCCTCAGCGTCGAACTCGACTGGACACGACATGCTTCCCCCCGAAGCGCCTTCCACCTCTCCGTTGCTTTTATGAGCGTAAGCTTCAGCTTCTTCAGAGTCTCATCCTCCCATGTGCTACCATCGTGCTGGAAGAGAAGGCTGCGGAGCGCGTACATGGGGTCGGTAAAGGCAGCGTAGTGGAGCTTGTTGCACTTCTCCGCGCTCTTGATATTGTGGTAATGGGCGAGACCGTCACGATAGAACTCCTCCGTTTTGGTTTAGACGGTTCTGTCCACCTCGTTTAGATCCTCTGGTAGCGACGGCAACGTCATAGATAACAAAATGGGATCATCGTAGTTCTGGAGGCGCTGAGGAATGCCAGCAAGAAACATGGGCAGGATAGAGGTGTGTTGCCAGTCAAGTAGGCCGACGACTTGGCAGTCAGAGCCGGGTGATCTCGACGCGACGATGCTGCTCTGCTGTAGGTGTCAGGCGGATACAGAAAGGACTGAGAGTGGGGTCTCTAGGTAGGAGTGACGACACGGTGAGGAGATAAAGGTTGAAGCTCTCGATGTGGGCCGACGGCGACTGTTCCTGGTACTGATAACCAGCCCTCCTCTCGCGCCGGAATGACAAGAGCGATTGATTGAAGTGCTTCAGGTAAGATTCACATCAGCTGTACCTGTGCTGAGGGAAGGAGCCACAAGAATTTGAAGAAAAGTTTTGACGACGGATGATTCTGACGTCCTTCGGATGATGTGTGACACAGTGACTTGATAGTCACAGTGTGCCAAAATTTCAATCAGTGATCAACTTTTCGACTCATCTTCTCTTTCATCACTCTTTCAAAATGTCTAACACTCTCTGGACTACCCTTCCTCAAACCTCTGGAAAAGTCGTATGTTTAATCTTTATTGCCTTCTTGGATTTGCTTTGTTAATGTCTGGTCGATCTGCTAGATTCGCGCCGTTGGTGCTATCGGTGGTGTGCCGCTCGAGCTTCCCGCTCAGTACGAGCACTTTGTCGACAACAAGAAGCCAGAATTCCTCGCAAAATTCCCTCACGGAAAGATTCCTGCTCTGGAGACGGCCGATGGCCTCAGGATCTTCGAGGGTGTCCCCATCGCTCGCTATGGTGAAACCACCTTTTTATCTTATCGATCGATGTTGTAGTCCTGATACCAATTTTTTCTAGTTGCTGGACTCGCTCCCAATGCAGGACTTCTTGGTTCTGATTCCAAGAGTGCTGCTCTCATTGACCAATGGATTCATCTTGCTGAACTCGAGGTTGATACTTACACCTCACTAATTCGCGGTTTGCTTTTCGGTGTCATTGTCCCTTACAACAAGCCCGTAAGTGTTCACACTGACCTGATCATCCTTGATATTGACAATGATCATTTTTCCAGATCCATACTACCTTCGTTGAACGCCAGATGCGCGCGCTCAAGACCCTCGACGCTCACCTTGCTACCCGCACCTTCTTCGTCGGCGAGCGCATCACCCTCGCTGATATCTACATCGCTGGTGTCCTCCTTCGCGCAGCCGAAGTCACTGTCGATGTTTCCGTCCGCTCCGAGCTCACCCACCTCGTCCGCCACCTCGAGACCGTTGCCAACCAGCCCCAGATCAAAGACATTTTCGGTCCTGTCAAGTTTGTCGAGAAGGCTCTCCAATACGTTCCTCCCCCTAAAGAGAAGAAGGAACCCAAGCCTGCTGCTGCGCCTGCACCTAAGGCAGAGAAGAAGCCCAAGGAGAAGGAAGTTGATGAGGAAGAGCCCGATGTGCCCCTCGAGCCTAAAGTGAAGAACCCCCTCGATGACCTGCCCAAGTCCGCGTTCAACCTCGAGGACTGGAAGCGCCAGTACTCCAACAACGACACCCGCGGTGCTGGAGGCTCTCTCGAGTGGTTCTACAAGAAGTACGTGCATCTGAACTCCATCTATTTTATTCCTCATATCTCATGCCCGATCCCAGCTTCGATGCTGCAGGCTTCTCTGTCTGGCGCGTCGACTTCAAGTACAACGAAGAACTCACCCAGACCTTCATGTCCTCGAACCAGGTCGGTGGTTTCTTCAACCGCCTCGAGGCTTCACGCAAGTACCTTTTCGGATCCGTTGGTGTCCTTGGTGTAGCGAACAACTCCGTTATCACTGGTGCCCTCATCCTCCGCGGCCTGGACGTCCAACCCGTTGTCGAGGTTGCTCCTGATTGGGAGTCGTACTCATACAAGAAGCTCGACCTTTCCAATGAGGAAGATAAGGCGTTCTTCGAGGCTGCGCTCGCTTGGGATCTTGAGATCGATGGAAAGAAGTGGGCTGATGGCAAGAACGTAAGTGTCTTTGTGTCTTTTCTGCATATAGATCATACATTAAAACATGTCTTGTCCAGTTCAAGTAAACGTAGTTCGCCTACGCCTGTTTCTGCATCTATTGGGACGACATATAACCTACCACCTACACTTACACCTTTTCCTCGGTTGTTGTATTACTCAGCTTTTTATGTCGTTGAAAGGCCGATATAAAGAATTAGAAAACGTTGAATCTCCCTCGTGCCGGACGCCTTGAGAAACTTAGCTGTTTGCGTAATGCAAATTGGTCTTATGAAGCCGTTAGCTGCAAAATAATATATATATTCCTCTATTAAATACGTCACTCCGTTAATCCATTGACTTTCTCGCTTCCCCATCTCACGAATACAGAAGCACCAGCGGCAATGAGGACGGACCAGTCAAACACGGCGCCGAACACCTCAAACTGCGGGATAGTGGAGAAGAGGTTGACTTCTGCATCGGGTGCGGGCGGGAACGAATTGCGCAACTGCACAATTGTGGACAGAAGGTAGATTCCCTATTTGAATGACAGGCTGTAATTAAAATGATGGAGTTCCATGAGTGATTGGTGTGCATACCATGAGCTGTGCGAGGAGGAGCATCATGAGTGATGCGCCGAGGTTCCTGCTCGTTACGCGAAGGGCCTGGACAAGCGTGTGATGAGACAGTAAAAACAAAGGAGCTCTGGATACAAACCCTCGTGGCACCCCTCAACACTCTACGGACGCTCGTGAGAATGATAAGCCCCACGAGCGCGAGACTGAGCTGGCGTGCCAACGATTTGATAGCAGCACTGTCAGGGTGTGTCACAAACGTCAGCACATTGACTAGCATGTCAGCAATTAGGTCGGTTTGTGACCGTGAGGACTCGCGTGGGAGAGGATCGATGACATGAATGAGGCACTGGGGAACGTCGATTAAGTTTCTTGTAAGGGGGGCCAGATCGAGCAGAATAAGAAACCTACGCTAAGTATGCGGACGATACAGTATATTGCAAAGAACAGACCACCAAAGTTGATGATTCTACCACGCAGTGTTCGAGAGTAGATCGCTGCTTGTTTACGCATCCGTAGTGACTCGACGTTCGTGCTCATGTGGTACTCAAGTGCTTCTAGTCCGCGTAATTCCTGAGTGACTATACCATCCGGATTCCAACTTGTCAATACCAAAGAGAAAACACGTAAGTTTGAGACACGTACGATCATCACCACGAAAATTAATCATGCGGGAAATCCAACTCGAGTCTGACGCGTTCGCCCGCTGTTGTGCGAGAGCCCGCCTATCGCGAAGGTCGTTACGCACACTATGGAGTGTATGTTCGGCCACCGCAAGATCCTTATCTGTCGGCTCGCCCCTGGAAATATAAATATGTAAGTAATAGATGCTTTATGTTTTAAAGGAGTCAATTACTGTTTAGATCTAAGGGGAAGGTAGGTCCAAGAGTGGTTTACGGCTCCAAAGCCTGAAAGCAAACCAAGTATGACAGTTCCGACAACAATGAGGCGTGCGAGAGATGAGGTGAAGCTGTCTGATGTAGCTAGGGCACTTGGCAGTGGAATCTTAGAGAGTGCGAACAAGTATAGCCCAACGGGTATAAGGCTGAAAAGAATCCTGGGGCCGAGCAGAAATGAACTGCCTGAAAAGGAGAAGAAGGAGTCAGCACAATTATTGATGTATGTAGAGATTCGACGCACGTTGGGCAGATGCAGACTTGGATCCGACAGCGATAAGAAGACTTACGGCGAGAGGTACGACGACAAGGATGATTGATATGATGAATATCAGTGAGAATCGCCAACTTAACTGACGAGTCCTACAATCATGAACGTATGAGAAAATTCTAGTATGTGAAAAAGAGATCACGAACGAGGGCAAAAAGATGTTGAGACCTTGCAACATCAGTACGAAGAACATCATACTGCTCTCCGCGAACATGAGTGAGAAAACACTGCGGGCGACTGTAGAGTGGAAAGATTTCGATTCCAAGTATGGCGTAGTTCTGCCAGATCTACCCTGCGACACTGGCGGTGGGAGCGCATTGAGCTCTATCCCAGTATCCTGCGCAGTACTTGGCGTGGTTGGTGGTGTAAGTTCTGACGCGGAGTCCGAAGAAAGGTTACGCAAGTCGTAATAGAGACTGCGAAGGAGATAATTTCTACAACTCAGAAATAGAGGGATGCTATAGAACCGTCGTAATGAACAGAGCAGACCTTGTAAAAGCTTAGAAACTCACCGCAGTGCAACTAGAAATGTGGATTCAGGGAATATCATATTCATTATGGCTTCAACGTTGATGTGGGATACGCTGTATTTACAATTTCATGTGACCGATTTGTGGCAGAAAAGATTGTTTTGAACCGCGCCAGACAAGTCCCTACTTAATGAAAATAAGATATTCTCAGTAATGTAGCCGTGTAGAGAGAAGCTTCACCAGTTAGCTCATGCGGACAACGTGTTCACAATGATCACAAAATCGTGAGCTTGTGCTGTAATAGTAATTGGATCCTGTATGAAGGCAGACTTGATTCCACGTGGTCAGATCTTAGACCTTGATCCTTATCTGATACTCAAACGGACTGTGCCGGCCGCAACACTTTTATATATGATAACTTCCGTGAGGGCGTCTCTAGCTATCTCGACTCCCTCTCTACTCTCGAAAGTCTGAGTGATGAATCTCGCAAAATGGCCATGGAGTGGTTGCCTCTTCTTGATGGTCTCATGTACTACAAGAGTCGAACATTATGTTTGCTACAATAGTTACCTGATACTCGCGTGACTTGAAGCTTGATGTATGTTAATCTACTTACACCTCGGATGCGACTCTATGACAATCGTTGTCGCTCCGTCCCTTCGAACGCTCATCCTAAAAGATTCGCAAATTCCGACTGAGCGGCCGCCGTAGATACCCTCACCTCTGCGCCGGCCGTACCGACCTGAGTTGATACCACTAGGTCCGTTTTCATCGCATGGAGCCAACCCAAATATCTTCCCGTCCACCTTCGCTTTCTCACCTTATCGCAATGCCTAGAAGTCAGTGATTTTGCCTTCTGAATCCGCTGGCTCGCTTGTCTCCCTCATCTGACCAGTCTCTGACTTCATGACGGCGCCATCGCTTGCGCGGCAGAGTAACTTCCATCCCACGAAGAAACTAACCTTTTCGCTGTTCTTGCAGTAGGAGGCTAGCTCTGTCCCTCTTTGACACGGTTACAGTTTTCGACGGCGGATCTTTCAATGACAGATATTCTTCCTCTCGTTCGAGCGAGGGGAAGGTAGCCTAAGTATTTGACTTCGAATGTGCCACCGAGCTTCCTCTACTTTCTGGATGCATTTTTATGCCCTAGTGGTTCAGTTGAGGAGATAGATGAACTTGGAGAACTCGTAGACGATCTGCGCCTGTCTTGGATGTCAGTTTAAACTTTTGTGGTGCTCTTCTCCATCTCCCAAAGCTGAACTGATTATCTAGTATGAGTTTTTCCTTTTGCTACAATATCGATTTTCAAGCCCCCCCCGTTAGATCACATGTGAACATGAGTCCTTAGAATGTGGGTACTTCGGTATCGCTTTGAACTCCGTAGCACGGAAATTTGTTTGAGTGTTGAGTTTATATTTGAAGCTGCCTTAAATTACAAAAGATAATCCGACTGCAACCAAAGCGGTATCTCAAACTGAACTAACAGGCTCGTACCCCGCTCGACTCCCACTCGCCCTACCAAGTCCAAAGCCCATAAACAGGCGCTTCCTGTGACCCTTCCTTGCCCCATGTGAGCCCAACCCCTCATCCTCATCCTCCTGATCTCTTCTTCTCTTTGCCTCACGAAAGCCTTCAATTGGCACATCATACAACTTGTCATACTCAACCCCCAACTCCCTCCCAGCTGTCCAAAAATCCTTACAATTACCCACAATCCCCAAATCGAACGGATTGCTCGCCTTACCAGCGCGTGCCAAGCCATCCACCGCCCTTCCCTTCGTGAATCGATCAAATCCAAGGAGGTTCATCAAGAATCCGCTCCCACAGCCAGCACATAGGCCGGAATGACGATGTACTGAGTGCCCGTGAGACGTGTCAGATCCAGTGACGAGCGCGGTGTCCTCGGTATCCACACCAGGGACGACGGTGTCACTTGTACTGCGATGTTGATGGCGGTGCCCCATTTGCCCTGCAAGGCTTTGGCCCCCACGCCCGCCCATGTATCCGTACCGACCAAGATTGGAGACCTCAAGAGTGGTCATCTGGCGCATGATTTGCCAGAATTGAGAGGCGAGGAGAACGACGGTCCAGGATAGCTGGAGGGTTACCCAGATGGCGACTGAAAAGAGGAAGGTATCGTACGCCGTCAAAGCGCAGAGTTCGGCGGGGAATACGCAAGATGGAGATACGTGCGAGGAATCAAATTCGAGTTTGATGCTTGAGAAGACTACACAGCGAGGTGATTACAAGGGACACCAGATAACGTCAAACCAGGCACGTACATGCATAGGTGAGGTAGTCGAACAGTATGACACCAACGACGAGAGTGGTGATGAAGATGACAAATTGACGATGGTTGTTCATGCCAACTAAACTCAGTGAGCCTGAAATCCAGAGTTACAGGCAAGTGACCTTACCACAATTCCATACCCATGGACAATGACTGTTGTAACACTTGGATCAGAAGGAGTTACTCTGAAGATGTCATTGACATACTGGTCACTCCGGGCTATACACTTGTCACAGACACGGCAATGCTTTGAACGCAGAGGTTTGCGAGCCTACATGCGAGACGGATTGAGTAGATGGTTGTTGCTATAGCGATAGAACTTGCCATGCACTGAATGCAGAATGTTTGACCGTTAAGGCGGCCTTCTGAAGCAAGTTCCTCAATGATCTATTATGGAGTTCAACAATATGACAAGGCTCGAGAAAAAGGTCACTAACCGATTTGAGCTCGCCGTCGCTCGCAGGTTTTGGGCAGGTTCCAGGATCCAAAGTGATGGAACGGAAGAAGTTGTAGACACACAGGCCTACGGTAATCGCGAAGGAGAAGTGGGTAAACGCGTGCGATTGTGTTTCTAATTGGAAGGACCGGTCAACCCTGTTCTGCTCGGATACACAGAGAAGACTTACGCCGGACAAGTCGCGTGGACCAGCAGAACAATACCCATATCATCGAACCAAAAATAATGCCCGCGAAATATGGTGTAGTGTTCACGCTCTCAGTATATGTGGAGTTATTGAGGAGGACACGTGTTACAATCTTCCAACACAGATGAGTACGTTTCACTGATGTATCACTCTTGCGACGTACATGGTGCATGCCGAAAAATTCGGCGAAGGCAAGCAGCAATCCAGTATACCATGGCAGCATTGTTAAAGTCATAAACATGAGATAGAAAAATAGTGTGGGGAGGATAAAGATGGCAATCTTCGTGTTGCGCTAAAAAGATAAGTCAACACAAAAATACAAAAATACAAGATTGTATACTCACGTCGCTTAACGGTTTACCTCGTTTCACGCCGTACTCGTTTATACCACCCTCTTCCAAGGCGCGTTTCCAGGCACCTAAGCTTTTGAGTTCAATGGCCATATCACGAGGCGTTCGATCCTCTCCGTCCTTCGCCGTAAGATCAGCACCCTTTTCAACAAGCTTGCGAATGATCATCCGGTTACCCCGTACCACCGCCCAATGCAATGGTGTCAACCCCGCGTCATCTCTTGCATTGGGATCCGCTCCATGTCTCAGCAACAATTCCACCGAAAGACCATCGCCCTGGTACGCTGCCCACATCAGAGAGGTATGTCCTTGAGAGTCACGCGAGTCAACGTTAATGGGTTGGTGCAATAGATATAGAAGTGGCATCAATGATGATGAATGAGTGACTAGGTGTAGTGAGTTGTAACCCTGCGAGTCTGCGATGGTAGGGTCTGCATTGTGTGCAATGAGAAGTTGGATGACGTAGAGATACCCGTTGCGCGCCGCCCATTGCATTGGTGTCGCGACGAGGTCGCCTCCTAATGCATCGACTTCGGCGCCTTGCTCCAAGAGGTATTTGCACGCAGGTAGATGCGCATTAATTGCTGCCCAGTGAAGTGCAGTAATATTTTGATCATCGCGGTCGGTCGCCTTGGCTCGTCCGGACTCAATGAGTTCGCGAAGAAGGTTCACATCGCCGCGCTGAGCAGCAGAGAATATATTTGCCTAAGATTGAAGGGAAGAATGAGCATGTCACCGCGCAATACAAGCAGATTACACACGTCCAACGAGCTTGGCGAATCCTGAACCTGTTGGAACGTCATATTAGACGCCACAGCTGACTCTGTGTTGACCAACGAAGTTGATGGCTCAGCTTTTATGCTGACGAGTGTTGAGGGGTCCTCCATGCTGTGAGAGTGGTTAAGGCTAGCTGCGGTCAGCAACAGCCTGAGGCTATGTATGGTAGATCCTGCTGACAAATCAATCCTGACAGTTCGTTGCGATCGACATGAAGTTTGCCTCAAATGTCCCCGTCTCTTGAAAAGCAACACTTATTAGTAAGTAAAGACAGCATCGTATAACTTCAAACTTTTGCCTACCGCGAGTTTTGGGTTGCCTGCAGCTCGATATTGTCAAGGTATGTCAAAATGCCTATCAGATATAAGATCGATTCACTTCAGGAAATTGTGTCGAATTCTGGAGAAACACGTATTAGAATTACTTAACCTGTTTTTAACAGATATTTCTCCAGAATTCTACACAATTTCCCGAAGTGATTACTATTGCCATTGAATGTACATAAGTACATATTACGGAAGGCTACGAGTCGCATTTTGGCAACGGTGGTTCCACAGGATATACCAGTTGATCTCCGTCATCAATATTGTGTGAGTCTTGACGCACATTTAAAGTTATCACTTGGCTCACTAGAGTGTTTCAGTCAGATATTTCCATTCGTGGTTCTCTGGCGCTTATTATTGAGCCGCTCCTTTCTCTAGAGTATGATATCTATCGTGAGATATGAAGACCCAAGGATTCTCTCGTGATAGCGAACATCAGATGCGTTGTTCTGCCACATTCCAGGCACCAAAGACACAATCATAGTTTAGGGTCACGGCACTTGATCAAAGAGAGTCTATACGGATCCGCAAGCTCTCAAACTATCTCGTTCGTCCAAATGGTTTCATTCAGCTCTGGACGTAGGTACTGATTCAGGATCTGTCCCGGACGTCATTTTGCTAATGCGAGTGGCAACTTTCGATGAAACCAATGGGAGCCAACAGACGGGAGAAACATCTGAAGTCCAATCAAGTATTAGCATTATAAGGTATCTCTCATTGACCCTATTATAATTGATCACCATTCGAATATTGTAATTGCGTAGTCAACCTTCTCCTTTCGATTGTCGTATATGAACCCAGAATGACCGGGCAAGAGATTGATTATGTATGCAGATGCCTCATACAGAGATTTTGGTTCGTAAACTCTATGCATCATACTCGCTGTAGGCTAGTTCATTGGTCAAAATCCAAGCTGCTTGACTTTGAGTGCAGCAGTCAATGTGTCAGAGCCATCAAAACGGACAATGGTGACGATGAGTGAGATTTGAGGGTTGCATATCTATGGGCCCATCGACCTGATGACAGAATATTTGAACGTCATTTTGCGTGAAATGTCTATTTTTGAGAGGTTTGTGCTGTGTTAGTATATCGATAATTCATAGGCCTTTAGTTCAACCATGTTGCCCAGTCACTTGTACCTCCTCCAATCACTGCTGCAACTTCCTTAGCTACAACTCGATCGGCTTGCTCACTAGGATGAAGCTCATCCCACCTGAATCATCGGTCATCAGCAAGATTAATTCCAATGGATCAAAATGGATGGTATACCAGAGATAACTATCTCTCTCAGCTCGATCTGACACAGTTGAACAAAATATCACGGTGCCGTTCGTGTCAAATACACAAGGATTTACACAGCCTGTCACATTCAGAGGAGCTGTGCCATTGAGGTATAGAGCTGGATGGGCATATATATCTGTAAATAGTGCATGTGAATCGAAGAGAGCTGCGCCACTATTTTAGTTTCCAGCCCTTTGCCGTAGTGCATATACGAAACTCACCGATATGAGAACCAGAAAGCGTAGGAGCCAGGTTTTGTAGCAAAAGCTTTGTAAGAACGTTTCCTGATAGGACGAGCTCCGTCATGAACACCGACCAAGCTGTGGTGTTTCTCTCTGGCTGCCAAAAACGATTCGGATATGAATTCGCTGAGTAAAGAATGGTCTCTTGTAAGGGAATCATCTGAAGATCATATTCAGCCGTACATTTATTAGAATAGAACAGAAGTTCTTCACGTTTTGGAACACAAAGTTCCTCGCTCCGCTGTTGTAGAGAACTTTGACCCAATTGATCATACAATTTGCAACGTCAACAATAGATGCATTATTGCTTCCAGTGACAAGGGAGTTGACACCGAGATCGTTGGTCCCAATCCACAATGTGTAGATTGTCTCTTCTGGGTCGACCTCGAGCGAACCATCGCCAATCTCCGCCAAGTAGGCTGGAAGCTGGCTTTCAAATACAGAAGGGAAAGGACGATAAGTGATGTTGTTGGAACAAGTAGCTCCGGACTTTGCAAAAGGGAACAAGGTCACATTCGCATAACCTGCAGCATATACAGGCCAGGCGACACCGCCATCTCCGACATTGACAATATCGGTGTAGCTATCACCAAAAGTGACTAGGTTCTTGATTTGTCTTGGCTGGACGCCCTGGGCAGCGGCTGTCGAGGTAATCACTAGCAAGACCGAAAGTGTCGATAATGAGACCTTCATCCTGTCTTCAGAATGCAGGTCTTTGTTTCGCTGCTTGATTTCGTTATATACTGTATGCCATCGCACGGTCTATACATCGAGGATCTGGATTTCTGACATTCTGTTCGTATGGTATTTAGAACTTGGGATCACTAAACACATATGCATCGCGTCGCGTGATGTCGAAGGTGCACCGCCGGCCCATCTGTCGATGTGCATTCGTTGACATATTTCCGGCATAACCTTGCGGAAGTTGATTGTATACAGCGTGGTCATCCATCCTATGATAACGTTCTATTTTTTACGATGGGAAAATTGCAACTCGTGAATGTTCCGATTGCGGCTGTGAATTAGCTGAGGGTGTACCTCGGTGGATAACCACGAATTGATTGATACAGTAGAGACAGAGGTAATCATAAATGAAAGGAGACACAGCAATTTCGAGCTTCAAAGTGTGAGTCATGATCCATTTCGGAGAGCGAATCCGATGTAATCGAAGCAAGTGTGAATATAGATAGAGGAAATAAGAATGTGTCAAATTTAAACTCGAACAGATGGATACTATCCCACCCCCGTAGTTCGGCGTACCCATTAAGTCAGACGAAAAAAGTTTCGTGGCAGATAGCCACGTCGAGCATCTGAAACTTGAGACACAGACAACAGTATGACTACTTACCTGTTTCCAACTTGATTCGAGTTCAGGAACAGTAGTGTTGTGGTCTCCCGTCGTGGAACGATGGTCGAGTCAATGTCACGCCTGCCGCCTCGACGGGAAGGCGGAGTGTGGAATTTCCTTGACGCGTCCGGGGTGGTGTCCTCTTTCGCCGCGTCCGTCCCTATTCAAATTATCTCTTGGCAAGGTTTGAAAAGGGTGTCTGACTAAGTGTGACTATATTGTGATGTCCGACCATTGGAAACAGATTCCAGCCCCAGCAGTGTCCGAAGTACGGGAGTGGGATAGTAGGTTCATTGTTCGAAGTACATATGGAAATCCGTGCCGAGGTTGCCGAGAATGCATGCGGCCAACGATCTCCAACGATTTTGATTTTGATTCTGATTCGAAAGCTTAAGTTATGAGCTCAAATACCATATATAGCGAGCACTATTGTAACGTTGAATATTGAGGAAGCGTAGTCAAAAGGTGTTCGGCGGACCACCGGACGAACGTCCTCAGCGTGGATTTTCCAGACTTCAGATAGTCCGCATGGTTGAGGGAGGTTGAGGCCGAAAAATCTTTAAATCTTGTGGCCGATTTGCCTGCTTGTAAGGCAGAAGTTGTATTTATTGTCAAATGTCTGTTGGTTCCTTAATTCGCTCGTTGGGGTACAGTCTAGAATATGTTCGAGCAACGCATGAGAACATGGTAAGGATTTTTAAGAATTACAGAAGTCGGAATGTTGGCAAGAAGCTATTTTTCAAAGCTGAGAAAGTGGAAAGTATGAGATGAATAATTACGAGACGGAAGTCTACGTTGAGAGAGGTACTTCTCGAAGTATACGCTCGTAGGGTAGGGACTCGCGATCTGAGAATTCGGGAAGACGCCGTGGTCCATCTGGCATTCTGGATGAAGCACAATTTCCAGAGCAGAAATGAGGCATGCAGTCCACGTCTGATTGTGCGAAACATAGACACCTTCGGGTTGCCGTCTCGCTCCCGCGCAGGCGGCCCCCAGTACATCACGGACGCCGTGCCTCTGATGATCCATAACATTTTCTAGATAGATCTCTTCGACTTCTGCAGAGCTGAGAGACTCTAGTATATGAGTTACAAACGAAGGGCTTAAAAATTATGGATGAAGCCGAAAAAAGAAAAAAGAGAAAGGCAAACGGCGCACCACCACAGATCTCAATGCAATGAATTCTCTGAAGCATCTGATTCCTAGCCGACAAGTAGCTATCCGGCAACAAGTTAGTTAATTTTCTCTTGCCCGCATACTGATTTGTGTACCAACAAATGAACTAAGAGATATAATTTGTTGTCACGCAATCACCAGACGTATCAGCCTCAGGCTC
>JABFYK010058327.1:0-27525 GCA_018849495.1 Termitomyces sp. T123_Mx157 | reverse complement strand
TCCCCAATGCCAGTGTTTGGAAAAATTACCCCAGAGCTTCTGGAAATAACAGCCAACAACAACCAAATCCGGAGTCCGATCCAAAAATGGAAACTCACCATAAATGGCCTCGATCTCCAGACTCCCTGCATGCAGCCTCCTACAAATATAACCAACGGATAGCCCTGGGTTGAAAGTACTTGTAACCAAAAGATGGGGGGCCTACGATGAGTGGGAGGCCCGGAATAAAGGAAACAAATGACAGTCCCCTGACATTACCCATACAATTGTCCCTCATGGCATGTCTACATTGCTTCTGCTTGGTCCCAACTAGAATCAAAGGGTCCTGATCTGGCAGATCCTAATGTGGCTCATATCATGCAGCAGATGATCAAGTAAGACACACATTTGCACACTGGACACTTCCATCTTTTGCATTCTAAACATCTTCAAGTTGATGTAGTGATTGCTAACACTTGGATGGATCACACTTTGTCTCAATATGCTTCCTCCATCAAAGATTATCTTTGTTTTTGCACTGATCAGAGAATCTCACTCATGGCAGCTATTTTTGTGGGGAAAGACATTCTGAGTCTATACACAGCATCTATGGCAGGAAAGTTTGGCTGGAAAAATAGTGTCTAACAAGGTTGCTGGCCTGTGGGCTTGGCACATTCAGAATGGTCTACCTTGGAATCACTGCCTTATGTCATATGAGGAACCAAAGACATGCAGCCCCCTGAGTCAATTCAACCACCTCAACCTGTGGTCACTCTCCATATGTTGGATGTTATTCTTTCAAACTTGGATCTTTTGGCCACATTTGATTCCTGCATTTGGGCAGTACTGGTAACAGCTTTCTGGTCTCAAATTAGGCCAGGAAAATTCCTTCTGAAGAGATAGACTGCTTTCAACACAGCTCATGTGCCATTGTGGAATGACTTCAGACATTCCAATGCTGTTGGTTCATGCACTCTGCACTTGCCTCACACAAAATGCATAAAACTAAAAGGAGAGACAGTGATTGTAACTTGCCAACATCAACACAACCCCATAGCTGCATTGTCAAATCATACTCATATAGATTCTGCTCAAGTTGGAGAACCTATTGCAATTATATAAACTCTAAAGATGAGCATGTGGCCATGGTTATGAGGAAACTGCTGAGGCACATAAACCCACTACTCAAACAATCACACTTGCCAACTATCTTGGGGCATGGTTTTTGCATAGGTGGAACAACTGCCTTGCTCTTCACTGGTGTTCCACCAGACATTGTCAAATTGTTGGGCAGATGGTCTTCTGACTCCTTTCTCAGGTATTGGAGATCCCTCAAAGTGATTGTGCCTATGTATGTGGAATTACTGAGACCTGTGCTTTTCTATTTTGGTCATTAGCCAGCTGTTGGGGTTGAGAAACATGTGTGGTGTTGTACCAGCTTCAAACTTTCACCCTCCAACCCACACCTCATTAACCTTATTTTCAAACCTTCTAATACTTCAATCAGGAAGTTACTCCTTCCCTGGACACATGTACAATTCAACATTTATTCAACAGACAAAAAGATCTCTATGGTTGATTGTACAAGGTCTTGATAACATATTCTTCTTCACATTCGACAATTCTTCACATTGATAATTTTGCTGTACCTTTATTTTTCTCCTTGATTGGTCCTCTTCATCTTCTGTGGGGAGAGTTGTCACTATTGTCATATGCTACATATGGTTTCTTGTATTCATATCATATATCAGCACTTATATCTTCATACTGTATCTGTCCTGCTCTAGGGGATTGCACCCTCAGCACAGGAATTGAGCCAATAGGGGCTCAAACAATCCCAGCCCCATCTAATGAATAAAGATATAGTGATTGGAGTAATATTATTGGTCATGACCAGACTATTAAACAAAGTTCTTCAATGTTTGACAAGATACCTTTGTGAATGAAAGGGGAAGAACATTTAACCATCCATATAGGATCTTTGTTTAAATGATTTCTCAATACAAGGTCTTTGTCAAAAGTTTATCTGACAAAGATCTTAAATGACTAATTTAATACTTCTTCCCTCTTATTCACTAACATATCTTGTCAAAGATTCAAATATTCTTTGTATAGTCTGATCTTCAATATCAAACAAAAGCTCCTTCAAAAGTATTATAGCATCTTTGTTTAATTATGATTCAAGATTATCACACAGATTACTGAGATACCATTGTAAATCAATTCATGATTATTCTTTTGTGGCTTCATCAGAAACACACAAAGAGAATTTTGAGTTTAATTCAACAAATTCTTTCAGCTCAACATATTGTTCCCTGCACCCAGTGAGTGGTCATACTCTACTTAATGACGACTTTGATTAGACAACCAAGGAGAACATTGTAGGCAGGCAAACAGAGAACATGTATCTGCAAATAAGATGTTAAATCATCAATAGTGCAAGGTGAATTCTTTGCTAATCCTAGCGAAGTTCCATTGGCACTTTGCATGTTCAATACAATGTTCAGATCATACAAGAGCCCTAAACTGTTAGCAACGTTGGCACATAGAAATGATCTGAGAGCTCAAGTTTCTACTTGGTTATTGACTAATAGCAAAATTGAGCAAAGCACATTTTGCTACTTTTAGCCGTACTTCAGCTCTTTGCCAGAGACTAACAATTTGACATTGTTGATGGTGTTTTGGCGTAGGAAGTTTTTGGCGTTGTTAGATACGCGTCACTTACTTCGTTTTCTTTTTCTTTTATCGCGAAGACGCGCTTTCTGCCCACTGAGTCTCACCGCCGGCTGGGGTTAAGTCTAACAGCCGTGGTTAAGTCTAGAGCTCTCAACGTGTGCCTCGCTCTAATCTATCAAGCGTGGCATATCTTCATCCGCAGCTGGGAGCGACAGAATTAGATTCACTTGCGGCATAGGGGGCAGACTCTGTGTGGGAGTGTACAAGCAGTTTGGGGCTGTAGCTTATACGCTTGATGGAAGCACTGAATCACGAGTCGTCAAATAGATTGTTTTCCCATAGCTTCTATCCGAAAGTTCGTGTATCCTTTTCCCAAGAAGGTTCGTCTTTCGTTTTGTCTTTTGTCAACTGATGAACAACAAAGTCAAGACTTTTCGGCCCAGATCCATCTTCAGCCCTAGTCCGTCATATATTTGATGCTGCTATCGGCTGTCGCTACTGAGCTCTACTGTCCAGTTTTTTACCACAGCCATGTCCGCGGTAGAGAAAGAGTCACCAAGTGATACCACTAAGACACGGCCCTCGAGCGAGACTCCATCGATTAACTCTGGGCCCTTCGATGGAGGATTACAGGCGTGGTTGACCATTACAGGCGGTTGGCTTATCTATTTCTGCGGCTTGGGGTACGTGACTGTTTCTGTGTTGCAATAATGGCTCCTTCTGAGTGCTAGGTTCTTCAACTCCTATGGGTGGGTGCAAAAGTCCATGTACGCTTGTGACCTGACAATCTAGCCTTTGAAAGTGTTTTTCAAGGTACGTCGTGCTGCAACCATTGATTTTCTTTCAGGAGCTAAGGATGGGTTTCAGACTTCTATGTACGAGAGTTCTTAACGAACGAAACTCCGTCCAAAATCGCGTATGTATCCTCCTTGATTTTACCTCAATTCAAAGCTGATACAAATAATACTTCACCCAGTTGGATTGGCAGCTTTGAGATTGCGCTCCAATACCTCCTCGGCATCCCTGTAGGCATGGCCTTCGATGCTGGGTACTTGTACGCCTCTACCATCTTCCCGGGAAAACTCTTCTGGATGTAAGTTTTACAGCCATCACCTGATGATCGGCGGCTCTATGTTGTACTGCTTCTCTCTCTTTATGGTGTCTCTCGCACAGCCCGGACGATACTATCAAGTACGCTTCTCAGTTCCAATAGTTCAGACCGCACGATTATTCAATCGTGTAGATCTTCCTCGCGCAAGGTGTAGGGATGGGCCTTGGGCTTGCCATGACCTTTCTTCCTCCAATCACGGTCGTTGCGCACCATTTCAAGCGACGGCGCAGCTTCGCTATCGGCATCTTGACCTCTGGTATTCCTCTCCTACCTCCACGTTCACTAACTGATGCACAGTCCAATGAATCTAAGGCGCTTCCATTGGTGGCCTCGTGTTCCCCATTATGCTAAACAAACTCATCTTTGGGCCCCAAGGCTTCGCGCTTGGAGTACGCGCCACAGCGGGTACAATTACCGGCCTCATGATCATTGGAAACATGTTGATGCGTACGCGGACGCAATCAATACGAGCTGAAGACGTTGAATCGGAGCGGGTGCCTGTGAAGACGCTGTTGGTGGATATTCCATATATGGTGTTCGTTTTTTCGTATGCCGCATCCAGCCGAATTATCGAAATAGAAAGAAAGCTGACGCATTACTTCAGGGGTGTACTTTTAACTTTGGGCATCTACTATCCAAGTAAGCAAACCAAACACACACTTGTGATGATGAAGGTGACAATGCATTCCCTTCAGTATTCTACTTGCAACTTTTCTCGGTCAAGCATGGAATAAACGCGAACCTGGCATTCTATGTTGTTAGTCCTCCATCGCACCCTTTAATACTATAATCACCGTCGAAAAAACAGGTTTCGTTTATTAATACAGGCGGATTATTCGGGAGGCTGATTCCGAACTTTCTCGCCGACAAAATTGGGAGCTACAACGTGCTTATGCCTGCGTCCTTTGTCTGTGCCGCTGTCGTATTTTCAATCCTCGGTATACGCAATGAGGCCGGTGCAATCATTGTGGCACTCCTTTATGGCGCAATGAACGGTACACGTCAGTGGTCTCCTTTGTCCAAGGTTTGTGTGGGCTGATATGACGAGGGTTGCAACATAGACACCTCAACAACTCCCGCGGTGCTATCTGACCTCTCTATCAACGTCAGTGAAGTTGGGTGAGTCATACACCCTTGGTTCATTGGTGTATAGAAATACCAAGCCTAAATGCGTGTCAGGGTTCGCATGGGGATTTATTTCACTTTCATGGGTTTGCTCTCGATCTGGTCTCGCATTTTGGTCTACTGATTGCTTATGTAGCGGTTCCCGCACTGTTCGGACAACCTATCAGCGGTGCTCTGTTGACTGGAAGATTCATTTGGTGGCGTGCGACCGTGTTCAGTGGCAGTTGCCTCTTGGCAGGTGCCATTCTAATGGTGTATAGTCGGTGGCTTTTCTTGAAGAGAGAGGGTAAGGACTTTAAGGACATCTTTCGACGCATCAGGAGATCGTCCCAAGATACAAGATCGTCAGATTGAATGAGGCGAAGGAACTCTTTACCATAGATGTGTGTTGTACATATCACAGAAAAAAAGCTGACAAACAAAAATCACCTCGATTGTAAAATGAACAATATTGGTTTGTAGTACATAGTAGCAATGAAAGGACTTCGATGGTAACCGAGAAGGGACTAGTAGCGCACGCTAACATTCACGGGTCGATGCTGGAAAGAAAAATCGCTGGAAACATAAATCGACCGTACTTCAAACCGGTGAATCCATATAAGGTATTAAGATGAGAGATAAGACTTACCATGGATCAATTGGTGAAGAGGTATCCAGTTACACCTTGATCAAACCAACCATCTTGCTTAGCACTGGACCTCTCCGATTCGGACGATGTGTAGAAATGAATTGATTTCTCGCGATTGAAAAGTCGATATAGAGGCGTTCCACCGCAGCGTTGGTCAATGAGGATATAACCGGCGACGCCCCGGCTCTGGAACCTGAGCTTATTGATGGCGTTGTCGCGCTCGCTGGAACTAGTGGTATAAAGGTAGTCTTTCGTTTTGGGCTTGTAGAGAGCGTAAAGAGGGATAGTGTCAGAAGCATCGAAGGCATAAAAGAAACCCACGACGTCGTTCGTCGGAAAGGGAAGGGAAGAGCTCTCGGGTCGGATGAAAGGAATAGCTTCCGCGCGCCTGGGACAACGGTTGTATGGACCGCCGCTTCCTCCACTGCCACTGCTCCCACCACCTCCACCGCCACTTCCGCCACCCTTTCCACCACCCGCACTTCCACCGCCACTGTTCCCACCACCTCCGCCACCACTTCCGCCACCCTTTCCACCACCCGTGCCTCCCCCATTTCCGCCGTTAGCGCCGCCCTGTCCCCCTCCTCCTCCCCCACCATTGTTACTCGGGCTAGGGCCCCCACTTCCGTAACCCCCGGGCTGTCCAGGCTGTCCAGGCTGCCCAGGTTGTCCGCGTTCTCCACCCGGGCCTGAACCAGGTTGCCCACCTTGGCCAGGCTGCCCAGGCTGACCAGGTTCCCCCTCACGGGCCTTGGAAAAGGTTCAATAAATAAAGGGTTGAGGGGTTAAATAGTTCTTCTCACCTCAAGCTCATCGCGAATGGAGAACTGACGCCTTTCAGGTGAAAATTCAACTACGCCCGCAAGAGCACAGCCAATAACAGTGGACAAGAGTATAAGGTTAAGTTTCATAATGGCGGGGAAGAAGGACTGCTGGAAGCTCAGTGAGTGAATTTAACGCTTCCTTTTAGACACAAAAAAGGAGTCCAAGACGGGTATAGAGAGCAAGACCTATGACGCATAGACTTCACGGAACTTGGAGATGCACTCATGTTGAAAAATCTTGAAGTCATCGGGGAGTAATTACGTCAAATAGCACATGAAAACCCTCGAGGCGCAGGATAATGACGATGGGCAGTCACTGCAAGGTTTCTGATTATTTTTAGGTGTGTCTGGGTGGCTGGAGAGTTTGTCTGATGATTGAGTAGTGATCGCGGCCAATTTAAGCCGTCCAATCATCACCATCACAAACTATCTTGCGTCAACATATCATTTCAGCAGATGCAAAATCAGCCCCTAAGCATTCATCCTGAATCATCCGCAATCGAACTAAGAATAGATGATAAATACGAACTAAATAACACCAGAATCCTACAAATCTGAAGCACGCGAAGAGTGAATCAAGTTTCGTCAATAGTGGACAGTGGCCTCCGGCGATAATACATTGTCAGTTCAGAGCTCTGCTTCCAGATGTACTGTCGCACAACAGCCAGACTCATGTTTGAATGCAGCACCACATCATTACACAAGATCTCGAATTCGTCTTCAACCAGAGGTTTCGTCCACATGTCCTTTTCGTGTCCCTCGTAAGATTCCACTTCAGGACGAGACAAGAGCTTTGCTAGTTTTTCTTGAACCTTTCGGACAGTAATTAGGGAAAGTCCTAATAATAACATACATAGATTTATACTCACGTGAACGACGAGCTTGCGAATTCGTAAATGTCGACTGGAGGTAAGCTTTGATTGAGTGCTAATGGAGCATCAGCATCCAATCTACGACAGAGAGAACAGAGATTATACGTATTCAGAAGCTCAGGTAGCTGGTCCTCTCCATCTGGCATCGGAAATGGCAACAGGACAAAACTTATTTTCTGGTAAGGAGGGATGGCTGGTATCTTGTTAAGTACCAGATATTCCAACAACCACAGAGGAATGACCTCTTCTAGGGCCAGAACATCATGTTTAGTACTTGCCACGGTCCCACGGTAGACGGTTATGTAACTGGGTGCAGCCTCTTCAGATATCTTAATCATAGTATTGGGAGGGATAGCATATGTGGGGGCCTCAGAGGAAGGTGGAGGACTGATTGGACCGGACAAGATTGTTTGTATTGGCGTTTTCGCCATACCCATTTCAATCATCCGAGCCTTCGAAATTGTGTTTGTTAATAGAGAATATGCTCGCATTCTAGACATACCTCCGAAGAAGTCGTCAGGTCAGCCGAGGGAACAAGTGAACCTATATGAAGAGAGCTAGAGGCTTCATTCGGTGGTCGTCGGGGCTTTCCAAGGCTCTTCAGACGTCCCATGATACCGCCTTGCGCCGAACTTGAGTTGTCCGGTTTACCTCCCAAAGAAAAGTCGTCAGGAGAAGCAGGGACGATTCCTTGTCCTGGAGCCAAAGATTGTCGTCCCCGTATAGTGGAGTAATCACTACTGGCACTACTTGTTTGAGGTGGTGCAGCAGTAAAAAGTTCGCTTTCATCAGCGGCAATAGGGATTGATACCGTAGGAAGGCTCATTTCCTGAGTATGTAGCGGAATCAGAGAAACCAGCAAAGGTGATGACCGTATAGGTGGCGCCTCCGTAGGTGGCAAAGCCGGAATCATATGAGATGACTGTACCACGGTACTGGCTTCCAATCTCCGGCCAGGAGTGTTGGTAGCTCTGCCCAAACCTGGATTAAGTATCCCATCAGGTGGACTACCGCCTTCTTCCTGGCTTCGATGCATCCGTTGCTCCTCGCGAATGAACCCCAAAAATAAATTCCGAAGTACCCACTTACCGATGTTGACTAGACCAACAGACATGAACATTCGTTTTTGCGGCGGAAGGCAAAAAAAAGCACATACTCTTCGATTCATCATTAAATCGCCGATCATTCGCATAACCAACTTCATCCGCATAAACTTCTGCTTCGAAGCATTTCTCCGTCAAGTGTACCGTCAACACGCCTGCCTTTGTATCCGCCGTCGCCCACTGTGAAACCACCGCTTCACCTTCAATCCTCTCTCTAATAGCCTCCAGTACCTCTCTGGGACTATAATCCTTCTCACCCCCACTTCCACCTGCCCAACTCCCATTATGACTGATCGATGCCACGTCTTCCCTCGAAAACCGGCCTCGACACGACCCGCGCACGATATCCCACACCGCAGCCTCTCCCGACGTGTCGACCGTAAGCGCATGTATCCTGTCATTCAGTATCATTGACCGCACGAGCCCATGCTCCCCAGTGAGAACATCCTCCGGCTCCGCTTGCAGCGGCACCGCATCGCTTGCAAGCTCACGCTCCTCGTAATCCGCACGAGCGTGGCTCATTGGATACACGACGTCCTCTGCTTTTCCACTCTGTAACGGATGCTTGAATGTTGAGAGTGTTGGCGAGCGAACTGGAGCCTGCCGCGGCACCGACTTGATCGATGCAGCTGAATAAAGCGTCGCAACCTCAGGATCTCGTCCTCGCCCCGACGAATATGTAAACGCCTCGTTAGGTGATATAAGCCGCACGAGACTTTCGAAAGGAATACCGTACAGGTAGGTATCGTCTCTGTCATATGGTGGGGACCAAGCATCAGACGATAATGATCGCATAGAGGGTCCCATGGAGCCGCTTGAATCATTCTCGGGTCGAGTGTTCGTTTCCGAGGGGAACTGGCCGGTAAAGGGCGAAGGCGACTCACTCCCGTCAAGGTCGAGACGTGTATTAATTGATGCTCTGACAAATCGCCGCTGGGGTACAGACCAACGTTTGATATTTGAATGACCTGACGCTGTCCACAAGATATTGTCATCCATCGCGATGATCTTGTGAATTCCGTCTGATGATGGCGCGGAGTGGTCCGCATCTTGACAGAGCAGGATACATTCACCCTCGGATACATCTGAACAATCCTCCACATCAACCTTGCACACTAGACCTGATCTATCCCCAGAATAGAAAATCTGTAATGTCGAGTGCGAGGAATGAAGCGACCAGACAGACTCCGTGTGGTGGGTAAACGTATGCAGACACGTCTGTGTAGATAATGACCAGAGTTTGATCGATGCTGCGACGCGGTCAGGTTAGGCTGATAATGATCACAAAACACGCACCATCTGCAGAGCCAGTCAACAAGTACTTTGCATCCTCTGACATCAATATAGCGCGTATATTGTCGGTATGGCCCACCAATTTACCGGTGCGCTTGCCTGTTCGCGGATCCCATAGTCGAACAACACGTTCTGGAGATCCAGAAGCAATCATGGTGCCAAATGAATCAGCAGCTATGGAGTAGATAGAAGACTTGGGGGCATTGATATCAGGTGGATTGAACGTAACGAGCGGGTCAATTTGCCCTTCGCGCGTCAGATCCCAGAGTTTGATAGTACGGTCAAAGGATCCAGATGCCACCCAATTCTGTACCCTGCTGCGGGTCAGGCAGCGCACGTAGTCCGCATGTGTTCCAATTGTCGTAGGATTTGGTAAGTCGGACAGATGAGGACTCCAAGACTTGACGGTGCCGTCGGACGAAGCAGAGATGACTAGGGGGTGTTAGTTGCATCCGAGTCACAAACTGGAAACAACATCACATACCTGTCTGCTGATTATTGCACAATAATATATCATTGATCCAGTCCGAGTTGATTTGTGCACTTTGTCGAAACGAACTTGGCTAAGTAGTGTGTGAGAGAACAAGTTACGCGCAGCCTCTTGTGAAATAACTGACTATTCACCTTGCCGGGTTTATATGCGGCCAAATCAGTCTCCCACTGCTTCTCATATGGTATAACTTGCGAGTTGACCCTCTGACGCCTGCGGTTGATTGTCACGTCCCCTAGAACGTCACCATCATTCTGAACCGAGTCATCGATCTCCTGCTCATCCGCCCATCCTGTCATAGCCTCCCAGTCTATCCGCCTCGAATTATCATCTTTGGCCTTGCGTTTCTTCATGTGTATTCCTAGGTCCCACGAAATAACTAAACCATCACGTCCCGCCGAATACAGGATCCCTTCTGGTGTCGCACGACCAGTGAGCTGCGTGGATGTGTCTAGTGCCAGCGACGAAATCCCTAGCCTATGGCGAGGATGCTTGTTCGACTTTGGTACTTCTGTCTCGGCTGACTTTCGCAGTGGGATGAGCAATGGCCCTGTTGATCCCAGTCGCGATGTTCCATGAGGAGGTAGATGAAGGCGAGGAACAGGCTCTGCTGGTGGGGGGATCACATATGATACCCGCCTTTTTTGCTGTATCATTCCCATCCACAGAGTAAGATCCTAGTTTTCATAAACCATAAGTACGTAAAATCTCGAGAGGGATAATGTCACGATCCGGCAGAAATGGAAATCTAATAACACTACCAAATTGTGGCTGTTAGAGAATATCCGAAAATATGGCCATACATGGCGTGGGGGACCAATTGGCTGAGATCAGTATCTAGAGTTGACACGTCAGAATGAGCAACTTTGAAAATCAATCTCCAGAAAGGAAGGCCCCAAATAAATAACAGACATATTGATTTTCTCTAAAAATTCTAACATCGCAAGATAAAGGGATACCTAGCATGGTGCAGGAAACAATATTTTGAGCAGAAATAATTTAAGAATATGATAAGAGCTGTAGACACTGGACTCTATATCTCCTTTTGTTGTATTGATTACTCATTGCTTAGCATACCTGTGCTGCTTACCACATACAGTATTAGTCATAGCATAGCCATGGATGTAGTATATAAGCCAGTCACAAGGATAGAATATCCTTTGACTGATCAATAGCAGCATCTACCAGGTCCATCCACTTGATCAATTGTGAGCTCCCTAGCATCATCTGATTCCATCTCTGCCCAGCTTTGACCCTTGCCAGCCACTTGTCTGTGTTAGCACTTGCTCACTGCTTGCTTGTCTCTTAGCTCTTGCACCACACAATAGGATTATCCCACAGTGTTGAGTGTTCCCTCACACTTTCCATGGTCAGTCTTACTGCAGATGGCACAAGTGTGTGGTCATCCCCATGAGAAATTTGCAGCAGGCTTCATTGGGGTTAGAGGAGGATTGGCCTGGTGAAGAGCCCTTTATATAGGCTGCTTAGTTTGGCAATGTATGTAAATGTGTTCCAACATCAAATTATTGTCCTGTTTCCCCCACTGATAATAGTCCCTGGCAGTCATTTTGGCATGGCAGCACTTGAAGAAGAATACAGAATAGTAGTTGTATACCACTACCTACTTGTACTTTGCAATGAACTTAAGCAGGTGGGCCATATAGCAGTGAAATACACTGTTTGCCATAGCATTGTTGATATGGAATGCAAGAATTTTGCAGCAAGTATGCAGGTGAATGAGAACCAAGAAGGGATTTTTGTATTCTTTAGCTGTTCAGTGGCTAACCTCAAATTGGTTTGTTGAGTCATTGAAAGTGTATGCTGTCTCCTTATTTATTGTGATTTGTCAGTGTGATTTATGCAAGTCCACTACTTTGAAATCATGCATGATGATTCCCATGAGCATGGCTGTGTTGACATCAGGGAAATTGGTGTGCAGGGAAACTGTAAGGGGACAACCCTATATGGGGACTCCACTCTATTTGGGCCTAGCCTTATGGACATACCAGACCAGCTGCCTGTCTTCTCCTGCTCTATCCCCATTGAGTATTAGTCACCTGCCATAGACATTGGACTCTATCTCCTTTTGTCATATTGATTACTCATTGATTACTCATATTAGTCAGAGTGCTTAGCATACTTGGGCCACTTACTACATACAGTATTAGTCATAGCACAGCCATGGATGTAGTATATAAGCCAGTTGCAAGGATAGAGTTTCCTTTGACCAATCAATAACAGTATCTCCCTGGTTTATCCATTGATCAATTGTGAGTTCTCTAGCATCGTCCAACCCTGTCTCTGCCTAGCTTTGACTCTTGCCCACCACTTGCCCATGTTAGCACTTGCTTGCCACTTGCTTGTCTCTTGGCTCTCATATTGCATGATAGGAGTATTCCACAGTGTTGAGTGTTCCTTCACAGAAACAAAGGCAGCAGATGAGGCACCATTGATTTATGAACCAACAATTGGTGGAACAAACATGCCCCCTGGCTGTGCTGGTATGCTGGAAGGAGCTGGAGCTGATGACTGTCCTAGTGCACTGGAATTACACATCAAGGTGTTGAATCTTGCAAGGAGATCTTGCACCATGTTAGAAGGCTGCACTTGGGAATTGCAGAGCTTGCTGATCTCATTGTAAGAGGCCTGTGTATTGGGCATGGACATGGTTGCTAAAGGCAAGGAGAAGCTCTGATGCTCTGATGAAGTGGCTATTTGGTGCTCTGGGCAACTGAGAAGTGCTTGCCATACAGAGAGGGTAAGAAATATGTTCTGAGCCATGATTGAGATGGTGAAAATGTGTGATTTAGTGTGGGCATAAATCTGAAATCAACAAGCACTGCAAGCACAGTGAGATGATGGCTTGTAGCTAAGTAAGTAAATCTTACTTGCAAGCACATGGTGAGACAACAGGATCTAAGCTTACCACCTACTGGAATGAAAGAGAATTAAGACAATGGAGTGTGTGATAGTGGGAATGGAGAAAGTTGACAAAGATATGGTAATCTAGTCTGCCTGAATTAACACAGGGCAACTCCTCCTCTCCACTTTTCCTGATCCACCTTGATTGTTTGAAGCTTGTTTCTACTTTTCCCATGTGTGTGATGTCAAAATTGTGCTAGATTGAGAGATATTATATATGTAAATTTGTATAGAGACTGAGAAATTTTGGGCTGCAATTTCTCTAACAATAAAAAGAGGCATGAGTTGGAATGGCAAAACTTGATTGAAAGTTGCACTGGGTACAGCAAACAATATTGAAATATGATAAGAATGATTCAATACAATTCAAACTTCTCTTTGAGTATTTCTAATAGAACCATAGGAGTATCATGAATTGATTTACAATGGTATTTTGGAGGCCTGTGCAATAATATTTGAAATAGATTAAATAATGAAACTATGATACTTTTTAAGAGTTTCTCAAAATTTCTGTTTACTATTCAAGATCAGACTATTGAATTCAATGTTTGACAAGATACCTTTGTGAATGAAAGGGGAAGAATATTTGACCATTCATATAAGATCTTTGCAAATATGAGGTCTTTGTCAAATAAATTTCGAATATTCTTCTCCATTTGGAATGTATTTGACAAAGATCTTAAAGGCTGGTTGAATACTTCTTCCCTCTTATTCACTAACATATCTTGTCAAAGATTTAAATATTCTCTGTATGGTCTGATCTTCAATATCAAACAAAAGCTTCTTGAAAAATATTATAACTTCTTTATTTAATTTGTATTCAAGATTATAACACAGATCACTGAAATACCATTGTAAATCAATTCATAATACTTCTTTCATGGCTTCATCAGAAACACACAAAGAGAATTTTGAGTTTAATTCAATCATTCTTATCATATTTTGAAATTCTTTTGGCTAAACATATTGTTCCCTGCACCCAGTGTTGACCATCCTCACGATTTTTTGCTGCTTTTTATTTGGTCCCAAAAAAAATAGAATCTGGATTGGGAGGTCAATGGACAATATATATATATTATCGCTCAAAATATCTGACAAAGATTCGCAGAAGAATTGTGCCAACTCGAACGCCGTTTCACTGTATCTAAGTAGGTCACGTTTCATATCCGGGTCATCGATAGTAGGCCGATCTTTCGATCTTGTATTGATCTGACTCACCGCTTTTGATAAAACTTTCTACTCACAACTTGATAACCCACACGAACGACGGACAATGTCGGCAACGACGGCAGAGGAAAAGTATAAGCTGATAACCAGGAGATTACAGGAGGTGCTTGGTGGAGACTCTATCAAAGCGATCTTGACGGAAGGGCGGACGCCGAAGTGCTATTGGGGTGCGTTGTAATCTCTTCTAGCTCACATTGGTTTCTGACGGTACCTTTGAAATACAGGTTCAGCACCTACTGGACGACGTAAGTTACAAAATAAATGTTCATCATGAATAAGTAAGAACTGCCATCTGTGACGCAGCGCACATCGGATACTTTGTGCCTTTAACGAAGATTGCGGACTTTCTGCGTGCAGACGTCGAGGTATGTGAATACATTCCTGCTTTTATGAATAATGTTTGTCTGAATCGTGTTCATATGCATTGTAATCAGGTTAAGGTTCTGCTAGCAGGTGGACTCACTTGATCTAATATTACATTTCGCATGCTAAATATTCCTGTTTCGTAAAGATGTTCACGCGTTCCTTGATAACCTCAAAGCACCTCTGGAGCTTGTCGGGTATCGGACGAAATACTACAAACACCTATTACTTGCTGTGTTCAAATCTTTAGGGATTCCAACTTCGAAGTTGCATTTCGTCGAGGGCTCGTCGTACCAACTCACCAAAGAATATAACCTAGACAATTACAGACTTTGTGCTACTGTGACGGAACACGACGCAAAAAAGGCTGGAGCAGAAGTCGTGAAGCAAGTCGAGAGCCCTTTGCTTAGCGGTCTATTATACCCCGGTCTTCAAGCTCTTGATGAGCAGTACCTCGACGTCGATTTTCAATTCGGTGGCGTGGATCAGGTGTGTCGTTTGAAATTGGCTGCAATGAATTTGCTATAACTTGAATACAGCGCAAGATCTTCACCTTCGCTGAACTTTACCTCCCACGACTGGGTTACCGCAAACGCGCGCATCTTATGAACGCAATGGTTCCGGGTCTCGCAGGTGGAAAGATGTCTTCATCAGATCCTAATTCCAAGATCGACTTCCTTGATGCTCCTGAAGTTGTTCGAAGAAAGATCAAGCTCGCCTTTTGTGAAGAAGGAAATACAGAGGAGAACGGCGTCCTCTCCTTTGTCGAAGCTGTACTGATCCCCATAAGCGAGCTACGCATTGCGCGCCTACAGGATGACAAGATCCTAGAACAGGGCTCCGGTGACCAAAAGCCATTCATTGCAGACGGCGCACCCGAAGGAACGGTCTTCAGTATCGAGAGGGACCAGAAATTTGGAGGCTCAATGCACTACAATTCATTCGCGGAACTACAGGCCGACTTTGCCTCAAAAGCGCTGCATCCAAAAGACCTGAAAACCTCAGTCGCCGCTGCAATTAACAAACTGTTGGAACCAATCAGGACGGCGTTCCAGGCAGATGAGGAGTGGCAGAAGATCGAGAAACTGGCTTATCCCGATCCCAATGCAAAACCCGAAAAGAAGAAGAAGAAGGTGTGTTTCACCGATTCTGCAATTAGAGCTCGAACTGAAACGCTGACTCCTTTTCATCTTTACCTCCTTGCAGGAAAAGGCCTATCATCCACCTCCACCCGGCAAGCGCAGGAATGCCCAGCCTGTTGCCGTCGAAACTACCAATGACTCTGTTGTAGTAGCAACAACTCCTGAACATACCCCAGCCGAGACCGCAAAACAACAAGAACTAAGACACACTTCGTAGCAGCTAGAGCCCACATCAGGCCTAGTAATGTCCGTACAGATGATGAGTAGCGCAGATTATGGAATACAAGTGCTGAGCTGTAGATTATGTAGGATGCTGTTCCAATGCAGCGGTATGATCGTAAAATTCATCAATTTCTAGTGGTGGGTAAGATGTGTAAGGTGAAACAAGAAGAAGTTGCGTGCTGAAATCTAACTAACCAAGGTCAAATAATGGGCTGTCCTACTACTGATTCTCACGTGCACGACTACTCTTAGTCTCGACCTTCACGTACTCGCTCTCTTCATTAAGCGATACATCATCTTTGCGTGCCGCAAGGAAAGCTTCGCCGAGAACTTGTAGTGCAACTGCACGCAATTGCGCCTTATCGCGAGAAATGTTAGGGTCTTCCAACACCTTATCGCATGTCTCACGCAAAACCGACTCAATTTCGAGTTTTGTTCCCTATAGGTGGTAAGTGAGAGTGAGTCAGTGTGAGAGAGTGAGAGTGGAGTCCGTCAGTCAGTGTGTGAGAGTGTGAGAGTGTGAGAGTGTGAGAGTGAGTGAGTGAGTGAGTGAGTGAGAGTGAGAGTGAGAGTGAGAGTGAGAGTGAGAGTGAGAGTGAGAGGAACAGTGAGAGTGAGAGGAACATACCTTGAATAGAGCCTGTAGGCCCTTTTCGGCAGCCTGTTCTTCGAGCTTCCTCTTCTCCTCAGGACTGAGGTTACCTGCCTTCTCAGCTGCCTGGATTTGGTCAAAAACTGATTTAAGTTCGATCGCTGATCTTAAAGTTGACACACTAGCGAAAGGATCATGTGAATGATAGGTGGATAGAAAGTGTCAACGAGAGACTCACGTTTCGCTGAAGACATGGTATTTGCCTTGAACGTTATGTAGCCATCCTCCGACACCCAAAAACGTCTGGTTGGTCGCAAGATACTGCTTCGCTTTAGCCGAATAGACGAAGCCAACGGCATGTAAAAGTTCGAGGCCATATGATTCGCGCTTCAGTTCCCTACGACTCTCAGGGTCAGTGCAGAGGAACAGCAGCAACACACGCACTCTGCCTCAAGCTCACAAATTGTTCGCCAGCTTGCGGTTACATCGGGATCATTTGGCCCCACAGCTGATTCGGTGAAGATTCCAAGCTTTCTTTCGAGGTTCTCGACCAACTTTTGTACACGTTCCTTTCGCGCTGCCGCTTTCTGCCCAGATTGTGGGATTGAGCTTAATGTGGAAGTCAGATATAAGATGAAACATTACCTCGGCCGCCTTTTTACGCTCTTTCTCTTCCTTTTGCGCTTTCTCTTCTTCGGTCAGAATCTCGCGCCCTTTGGCGTCCCTGACTCGTTTGACATCTCCTTCCTCACCTTCGGCCTCATCCGCCTCCTGCAAGGCCGCTTTCATGTCCTTCGCCAAACTGATGTTACCTATGATGGGCGTAAATCGCTCCCCACCAAAGATGGCACCGAAGACCTCCTCGGGATCGACGAAACCTCCTTCCGGTGCGCTTTCCTTAGACCCAAACTCATTGTACTTTTTCCGAAGAGTTTTGTCAGACAGAGTTTGATATGCTATCGCTATTTGTTTGAAGCGTTCCTCAGCGTCTGGATCATCAGGATTCTTGTCCGGATGGTGTTTGATTGCAAGACGTCCTAGAATAGTGTATACCATGTAAATCGTGGCTGTACTGCAACAAGAGTAACACGAACGATAGGCCTTCTTGATGTCGTCAGTGGTAGCATCGATGGCTACACCCAAAATGTCATAGTATCCAGTCTCCAGGGGACGCTCCTGGGTGCCGATTTTGCGTCCGCGGCGCGGCGGTGGCCCACTTTCGCTTGGACTTGGTCCGTATGCATTGTTGGAATTGTGATCTGCGGCGTGATTGATCGATGAAGACACCTGCCCTGGATGGAATACATGTGTAATGATTGTTTGACAGGCGAAACAGCGAATTTGAAGATGTGTGCCAGGGCGAGGATAGGGTGACGGGACGGGAAACTCAAGGTGAGCATTACATCTGGTATTAGAGCAAGTTGTCGGTATATGAGGCGCGAAACGTCGCGAGGGTAAGATAGAATACGAGCTCATCGTAGTCCAAAACTCGCCCCCACTCTGCTTCCCTTCAATTGTCGCATCACGTGACAGTCGCTGAGTTACAAGTCAAATACGAGCGCCACTCCCGCCACTTTTGCTACATATCGTGAAAACTCCGAGCTTATTGATCCAGTACCATGCAGCTATAGTATGAGCTAATATGCACTTTATGTAAAATCTATAAGTCCTATAGAATGGGGTTACAGTCGATGGTGTCTGTCTAGCGTACAGGAAAAACTCATTTATCGTCATCCTGAGTCATAGCTGCCACATTTTTGGCACTCGACAGAAATTCTGCATTTATACGAATGGAAAATCTACGGGACACGCACAGTTTGGTACCTTGTAGGGTCAGGAAAGGTCAAGAAGGCCCAGAATTTTCAGATCCGCCGATTCCCTCCCTTCCACAGAATTTCGCGGAAGCTTCAGTTCAACGATCGGGTGAATGATAGTATTTGATTCTTTTCGTTTCTCTGTACTAAATGACATCTTCTCCGAAAGAAGGCTACCTTTGACGGCTCTTAGTGGCTGAATTCGACCAAGAATGCCTCTTTAAGCCCTACTCCTACATACTATGGAGATGGTGTAGAAAACAAGGGATTATCACATATCTTACTTTTCACTGGAAATGCCAAAGAATGGTGTTTGCAAAGCAATCCTCTCCCTCATCTCATCAATTTTCTCTTAAAACCTTCTAATACTATCTTCTGCGCTTTACAAGACTATTGAACCATCCGTCACGGCGCCGCATACCCATGATGGTGCACCTGTTCGTTGGATCTTTTTGTTATCGGTTATGTGCATATCATAGAACGCATTATAGCTCTGAATGACTAGTTCAAACGACAAATAAAGTCTCGTAAGGCATGACAGCAAGGCTTATTTTCTGAGCTGTAGATGCCGCTGCCATGGTGGATTATAACGGCATTTATTCTGCCATACTTTCCTGTCGTTGGAAAACTTTATCTCGAGCAGATCCTTGAAGTATCCAAGCCAAACAGACATAGAAGTCGAGTCAATGCAACATATGTTCTCACGTACGCCGCTCAAAATTTCATTAACCATTTGATAACCTCATGAACCCGGAAGATGAGGCCCTTGAGACATGTATTTTTGATTTGGGTCTCTCCGACTGCATCCTAGACAGGCGTCAGCTCGGCCGAGCGAGAGGGTGTGCGAATCCTTGTTTCCGGACCTTAAACATGGTTCCGAAATCGTGTTTGATATTGATTAGCACATGCACAATGCTCATCCATATGCCAGTGCTTACTCTCTAGAAATAAAGTTCGTGGGAAAAAGACGCCCCAAACATTCCTGTGCGCCCTGAGCTGAAACTCTGAGCTGAGCTGGAAGTTTGCCTTGATCGCGTGGGTTCGGCAAATATCGATGAATGAGAATACCCACTTACTCGTAACTTTATGAACTAGTGCAGAGAATGGAAACCGGCATATGTCGCTTATGGTCAGGTGACATTCTGTGACCTGTCAACTTGCCCGACTGCGCCGTCGAAGTTAGTTTGTGGTTCTGCCAGGCCCAATACAACTTCAGCAAATACTACTTATGGACGAGAAAGCCACAGGTGCAATTAGATACAAACAGGTGACAATTCCGCTGCTACCGCGTGAAATCGGGACTATAAAAATCAGAAGCCTCTCAGGAGCCTATTCATGGAGATGTCTATAGTATTAGTGTCGCCTACGCTTGCGTTCATAATCGTTTCAGGTTGTGTGTATTCACTGAGCCCGCTCGTTAAGGTTCGTCGCAACGGTATTTCTAACCTCACCCAAAGGCGGTACCACTGATGCATGCAGCATGCGTCGAAGAAATCATAAACACGTGTTCCCCAGGGGACCAGGTTTGCCTCAGCTTCTTGATATCAAGTGTCCGTTCTAAGTTTCAAATTTCAATCCCCACCGGAATTTTCAGATAGGAGTAAGAAAGCTTTTGGTTCCTCACCACGATGACACCAAACGTAAAGAACAATGATATCACTGAATGGACAGATTTCACTAATTTCATCCACAGCTCTTTAACATCTGTATTTGGGCACTGTCGCACAACAAGCTGGAACAAGTGATATTCGATTTGGCCTACAGCACAAAACGCTGAAAATAGAACTCCGACCATCAAATTTTGAAATGATATCTCCCCTCACTCAAAACATCTTGAATTATCAAACAAACTCTCGGAATTAAGTCCTTTGGACAATTTTTCGAACGTAACACAATTCACCATGTTCTTTTACCGCTCAAAGTGACTTTTTTCTTTATCGGGTTATCTAATCTGGTTGATTTATCTTATCTATCTCCTTTTCAACGAAAGCTAGTCAATGAGCATACCTACGCTCATTCATGACGCCTGAGCCTATCCTACTCAGAACGGTTATTTTTTTGTAAACATAAAGAGCTTGTGCACTCAGACATAAGATATCGTGTCTGAGTCCGAACACAGCTCCTTCATTTGGAACACAGTCTTGGATCTTGCAACGGGATCGTCATCTTTCAGGCCGGATCCAACCCTTCCTAGACCGACGACTTTCTTGAGGTATTTGTGAGGGCGCCTCCGGTATTTTCTTTCTTTTTCCTTCTGAAAGTAAACTGAATTACATAAGCTAGACCAAAAATTTTGATTTGCATTTTTGTAAGTTTTGACTTCTAAATTTTCGGTCGCTGCGCTGGATCAGAACTGCACTCTCCAGGGACCTCCAGGGACGTGTCGAGTCTATGTGTTTTGCACTGTCGACTTTGATGTGTATAACCCGACTACCCGACCATTTATGGATCAATGAGAAGAATTGATTGCAACAGTACATACGTATCAATACAGTTTGGGGAAAATTCATCCTGGAATGCTCATTACTTGTTCATACAACTTGGACTTTCAATAATGTCGTGTGCAGTCTTTCATCCAAAAGTACTTCCATGACTCTGATAACCTTTCCATGATCCAGCGGTCAATGCATGCCTTGCGTACTTGGTCAACTTATAATGCAAACGTTCAGTCCAAAAGCCATAGATTTGGTCAGTGTGTACTGGGTTACAGTGTAGAGATCTCACCTAATCAAATCAATATTAAAGAGTGACAGGTACATTGCGCTCCGAGATGAGGTGTAATGACATTCGGCATTGGCTCGGCATAGGTCAAGCGGTGTTTCAATATTTAATAGTGTTTTAGCAACAGCCTTGGAGGGGATTCTTCACCGTTTAAAGTATTATTTTAGTTGAGGGTTTTCCGGAGGAACCCTATGTTTCTCTGAGAAAGGGTTTCCAGATAGTTTTATGCGATAAAATCCCCACCAACTCTGTTCGAAAAGCATTATGGCGGATGCGAAAGGACCGGAACCGGAGTACGTCATGACCAACTGCTCTAGATTAGACCGATCAACACAATCAAGAAAGACTCGGAGAAGCTTCGCCTCGGCCAACAGGGTGTGTGTCCATTCTAATGTGAAGATTTAAACATTCGTTTCGGGAATACGACCCTAAGCTTGTCTCGGTGATCTTGTTCTCATTCTGCTGTGTCGAGCAACCGGATCGCGGAGCGAGATCTTGTTCTGTATTCTGTATGTCAGTGCCAATAGATGCCAATCTGGCGGGGCAACCGGATTGTGTAGCGAGATTGAACTCCCGCGACGCCCTGCTGCATGGAAACATTCACTTGGGTTCCTTCCCTGATGCATTCAACAATATCTGGGATTCGAAACGTTTCCGGCTAGACCGAAAATAGCTGTCCTCAGATGCTTAAAAGCCACACTTGGAACGCGATTTTGAGTATCTCCAATCCTGTTTCCGTCTTGAAAATGGCTATCTCTTCTTCCTTGGAATCTCTCGTCAACGATCCATGCCTCTTTTGTACGTGAACTTAACTGACCCCACCAATAATGTTTGATAAATCGTTCTACAGCCCAAGTCAATTATCAAAACGCCCTGACTTCACGCGTGAAACCAAAATGTCAGGACTATGTTAAAACAGCGGCGTCTTCAGTCTTGGGTTCAGACTTCAAGTTCAAGCCACCGACTCCGGTGACTGAGGATGAATCCACTGGACTTGCGATCTACGATGAGCTTACCAAAGTAAGCTTTTTTATGGGCCTTCTGCTGTTTCCTTAGTCAGAATTTCACTCTCCCTGCAGATACTCCCTAGCCGGTCATCTCAGTCTATGTTCTTCTGGCGCAAACTCGGGAGACCCTTCGCTTCGATGCTAGAAGCCGCAGAGTTCCCGATTGCCTTGCAAGTTTATTTTCTCACCTTCGTCTATGCACGCGTGCTCGGAATGATGGGTCCTGTTGAGTCCAGTGGTCCTGCATCCTACATGACATTCGATGGTAGTCCAGTGGAATTAAGCTGGGTAATCCCGAGTAATATCGAGCCTGGAGACGGTAATACATGCCGACAGGTGCGATTTGCTATTGAGCCTATGTAAGTCTCTTGATAAATAACCCCGATCGAGCGGGGAGTTGACGTTGTTTTCAGAGATCCACGTTCAGGAAGACTACTGCGAGGATTTGAGGTTCTTAAATATCTCACGTCTCCAAAAGGTAGCCTTGGGCTTGTGAAATGTGACAAGGGGGTGCTGGACTGGTCGATGATCACAGAACGATTTCTCTATTCTGAGACAGATGATGATAATTCGAAGCGTTTCTTTGTCGGTGAGCACGGTTTCTGCCCAACAACGACTTGCACCAATTCTGAGCCTGGAAGGATTCGATTTTTCGCGCTCGGGGGAAATCGTACTGAAAGCATATTATATCCCTTGCACTCAACCTTCCGATCCCTCGATCTCTCAACAAGTCTCGAGAATGCGGCTTTGGGACGTCGATTACAAGCCCTTGCGTTCGCTTCTTACGACGCTTGATCCAACTTTGATGAAATCACTAAACATGATGATATCATACGCAGAAGACTCGAATATGCTTTTCAAGCCCCGATTGCAGATCCTTTCGATGGATTGTGTACCAAACGATGCGAACCGCCTCAAGGTGAATCAGGAATCATCTAGGTTCTGTCGACGTTCTGATCATGCGCCCTACAGATGTACTGTCGCCCATCGCGCGGAACCTCCTGGCATGATGCGCGGCACGCGTTTACTCTTGCCGGAAGACTCAATTGTCCGAAAATGGATCGCGTTTTGACGCGCCTGGAGACACTCTGGAATCTTTTATTCCCATTCGCGCATTCGCAGAGCAATTGCGATCTTGACGAAGGCCTCAGATTGCGCTATGCTAATTGTGACGACACCCGCTCTCGTCGCAGTGCCGACCATCCTACCGGAGGCCTTCTGTATTACTATTCTCTGGTTCCTGGGAGTGGGATGATACTCCCCAAGGTTTACTTACCTGTCTCGTTCGTGATTCATAAGGATTTCTTCCGAAGTTATCACTGACCTGAATCACAGACGGTATTGCGCGAATGACTTGGTGATTGCCGAAGCCCTGGAAAAGTTCTACACCATCGATGGGCGGGGGCGCCAGGATTATGGTTGGGTAGCAAGAGAAGTGTCTGCTGCTTAGTGAGTTTTGTGAGCACCATCTCATTGGATCCATCTGATGTAAGAGTTTTAGCAATCACCGCTGTCTCAACGAGAAAACGGGAATTCACACTTATGTCACCTTTGCCCTAAAGAAGAATTACAGATGGGAACTCACCAGCTATTTCTCGCCGGAAGTCTGGGAATCATCGTAATCGAATCCTCCGCCTTGCCTTATATGTATTCGTAATCCTTTATGATTCGGCACATCTAGATTTCTACAGATGCTTGCGTTCATTGACATTAATTATCATAGTATCATCATATCTCTGTAATGAATGCCTCGTAGCAGTAGCAGTATTATAATAATTCAATGGCTTTAATAGTTTCTGGAAACCACTAGGTGCTGTGTAATATCAGAAATGAGCCGAGTAAGTAAGAACCATGTGTGTATGTAAGTGGATTGGGCAAGTGTGTGGGTGGTGGTTGCCCAGGGTTAATTCGGGCATCAGGCCACCTACCGGTCTTGTCTTATCTCTTTCTCGTCCTTTTATCTCTCTCATCTCATTATCCCTAAATGCTCGGGCCACTGGCCACCCGCTTTGTGCTTACAATTCCATTGTCTCATATCGCTTATAGACCCGCGAGCGCAACCAGCGAAACCCGTCGTCTCACACTGCGCTCGCAGATCGTCGATCCTATCTCGTAGATCGAATCGTTCGCATCTCGTTCGCATCTAAATCCAATTCCCACGAAGTGCATGAGCACTCCCTCGAGAGACTCTCTTGCACTACCCCCTCGCGCTTCCAACGGCCGCTTTCTCAGATCATCACCTGCACCTTCTCCAGCATCCTCATCCAGCCCTCCTGTTCCAGCCATGGACCCTTCGCCTACTGTGTCAACGGATGACTTCAACGCGTTGAACGCGACAGTAACTGAAGTTGAAAGCCTCGTCAGGGATATGCTTGCAAGAATGAACAGTAACGCCACCCCAGCACAGAGCCCTCAGGCGACCACGGCAGCAGAATTTACGCCCCTCATCATGGCAGTAACAGCTAACGGTACATCCATTGTTGCCCCCGCTTCACTCCGTACATGTTTCCCTGATATCGAGGCGTTGGTAATCACTGCCATAATCATGCATGAGTTCAAAGTGGCTGACCTCCACAAACTTGACCCCACAAACCGGGACAAGGAGGTAGCGTACACTTTCAACAGAGCGATGAATTAATTCGAGGTCAGCAACAGGGCCGCTAAGGAATATAAAAATCCATTCTCCATCCTCCTTCCCCTCTAACGCTACTTCAATGTGCTAGGATTCCACTTGCCAAAATCCAACAATGTATCTTTCGTCTTTCACAAATACACAGCTTATCTAATCGAGCTCATTGCGGACTTCGAATGGTTGGCAATCTTCCAATACCATTCTGTATTCTTTAATTGATGTCGATCAGAGATGGCTGCGGGTGACTACTCTGGCTGGGGGATCCCCATGACAGATCTATTGAGCAAGTATGTCTATGCCTACAGGAAGACAGTCCTGGGAAAACAACCCTGGGTGTCTGGAGCCACACACACACCAGGCAGCACCCCTGAGGTTTGCTGCAAATTCAATGAAGGCAAGTGCACTGTGGGCCCTTGCCCATGGGGCTGCCCTCACAAGTGCTTGATGAGCAGCAAGGCTGACCATGGGAAGCACCAGCATAAGGATTAGGCCCCAGGCAGGGTGAGTAGCCCCACCATACCGCCTGCTCACCTGGGTCTCCTCCAGCACAACAACAGCATTGACTCCAAATTTGTACCCCTTGCTCTCCTTACTCCCCACCTTTCCACTTCCCCCACTTGCCCAAACTCAGCTCCATGCACCAATGCCCCATTGCCAGACACTTCACATCTTCCACTTGTCCATTCCACCCTCAGGGAGGAGGCATGGACCCATTACTTAGAAGACTATCCAGATCAAATATTTGTAGCTACAATTATCCAAATAATACATCATGGTGCTAGCATTGGTTTCTCAGGTGACTGATCTAAGTCTCAGTATTTGTAGCTACAATTATCCAAATAATACATCATGGTGCTAGCATTGGTTTCTCAGGTGACTGATCTAAGTCTCAGCACTGCACAAACCTCAAATCTGCATTTCTCACCCCATCCATAACAACTGCCATCACTACTGACATAGCTGCTCAAATTGCCAGTGGGCACACTCATGGACCCTTTTCCTTACCCCCATTCCCCAACTTCCACATGTTGCCTCTAGGGGCTGTCTCACATAAACAATCTAATAAAGTCCACCACATTCATCACCTCTCCTGGTCCAATGCAACATCAGTCAACAGCGGCATCCCTGACAAGGAAGCCACTATAGAGTACAAAATGATTGATTGAGCAATCTCAGACCTCATTGCATCAGGGCCTGGATCCCTAATGATCAAGCTAGACCTTGAATCAGCATTTTGTCACATACCTGTTTGAGTTGAGGACTGGCTGCTACTGGGCTTTACATGGATGAACAAGTTCTATCACAATGTAGTCCTAGGGTTTGGCTGCTGCTCAGCTCCATACATTTTCAACCTATTTGCTGAGGCCCTGCATTGGATCATGCAGAACAACATTCTGGCTCACACACATCACTACCTCAATGACTTCCTCTCAATCTTCACTGCTAGCACACCAATCCCATTTATCCATCAGTCCCTGGCCTGGGCCTGGAAGCTCAGTTCCCAACTTGGGCTGTCATTCCAGCTATCAAAGATCATGGGGCCAGTGACCTCAATAGAGTTCCTAGGGCTCAAGCTCAATTCAGTTGCAATGGAAGTCCACCTCCCTGCTAACAAGCTCACCTACCTTGCACAACTTGTGGACAGCTGGATAGGATGCAAAACCTGCACTCGGCATGAGCTGGAAGAACTCACTGGCTTTCTGCAATTTATGTCTTTTACTGCCTTGTTTCCCACATTCCATTTTGCACGCCATCACATCCCTAGAACTGCACACCACAACTTAGAATGGTGGAGCTCCATTGCAATTGACTAGAATGGCATATGCTTCCTTGGCCCATCCCACCCCACAATTAACATCTACACTCATGTGAGTGGCAAGAATGGGATTGGCAGGTACTTCAGACAAGAATGGTTTGCTGCTCAGTGCCCACAACCACTCTGACCTGAGCATATTCAGGTTAAAGAGATGTTTGCAGTTGTTTATGCAGTCTTATGCTAGGGTCCATGCCTGGCTGGTTCTCATGTCATATTTCACATCGACAACAATGCCATTTACAATACAATCCATGATCTAACAATCAAATCAGCCCTGACAATGAAACTCATTCACCACCTCATTGCCCTAGCCTGCCACCTTGATTTCTCTGTTTCTTCCAGTTGGTTATCCTCCTCTGAAAATTCAATTGCTGATGCCGCTTTCTGTTTTTCTTTTCCATGCATGTTCTCTATTGCCCCATAGTTGAACCTCAAGCCCTGCTTGAAACACCTCCAGCTTGGTTATACAAACAGCATCAGCACCTTCCCAAAACCATTGCATTCTATTTATAGTACAGCATCACCACAAGCACATGAAAGACTTACTTAACAGGGCAATGTCAATTCTTGCAGTACATACAGCTCCACAGCCTCTACAATAGAGATGACTCCATCATCCTGGCATCCCAGCCCACAATCCTCTTGTGGGTGGCAAGCCTTGGCAGGTGCATGCAGCCCAAAACAATCAAATCCTACCTTATGGCAGTTAGGTCCCTTCACACAGATACAGGCCTCTCCTTTGAAGCCATTGACTCCCTCCTTGTGCAATGCCTCATCCTGTCAGGGGACTTCCATTTTCCAACCTCCGGAACTGGTTACAGCTTCTCTGCAGCTTCTCTGGCGCCTCCACGGCTCCCCCCAGGCCCGCGGAGATCTCCGGAGCATTTTGGAGTTCTCCGTCTTACCTCAGCAACCATTGCTCTAGGGTTAGGATCAACTCCGGTCACCTGTACAGTAGTTCTCACG